>VZZY01022873.1:912453-936589 GCA_013400335.1 Eurystomus gularis
GGGGGGTGCAGTGGCAGCAGCCACCAGCAGTGCCTCTGCCAAGGACCTTGGGGCTTGGGCAAGTAACACTGAAACCAGCTCCAGGTTATTACAAAGCATGTGAGAATTATGCCAGGGCAGCCTCTCTTCTTGTTCTCTTCTTTAACATTAGAGTTGTTTGAAGTGAATCATTTATAGTAAGACTTCTCCTGTTGCCAAGTTGAGGCAAATCTTTGCTAAATTTGCTGTAGGTTGTGCCTATATTGGTGTGTTTGTTTCCAGAAGGAATGGCTTGTTTAATCATTGTGATTGAAGTCTCGGCCTTCCTTGCACAGGCATCTCTTCCCTCTTTGTCTCTGTTCCTTCACTCCTGTTCCTATGCTGCTTTGTGCTCATTCCCTCCTGAGCTCCGCTCATCCCTGGCCAAGTGCTCCCGTCCTGACTGCTCCTCAGAAAAGCCTGGCTGAGCTGCTGAGCTCTCCAGTCCATCACAGTAAATTTGTAAAGGCTTCTGTGCGTGACATTTGCTGTTTCTAGCGTAGAGAAAGCAGCATTCCCCTGTGGAGAGGCTGATGGGGTTCAGGTCTGGGCACTGAAGGTCTGTTCTTGGACTTTCAAAGCTCAGAGCAGGTTTATTGCAGACAAGATCTGTATGTAGTAAGTTCAAACTCGCTCTGGCTGTCTTTATACGTGGAAAATGTGAGATGCAGGAAATGAGCAGAGCCTGCAGACTCCTTAGTGTCCTCGCTGATGGGCAGGGGCTGCAGCTTTGCAGGACAGCACCCGCTGTCCAACGGGCCGAGCCCCCAGGGACTGTGTCACCTTGGCTGGTACTCAGTGCAGAGTAACCAAACATGACAGCAACCTCAGAAAGTGCCGTGTCACAAGTTGTTTAAAACACGTTTCCTTCCAACTCGTTTTCACGCGCTGACAAGACAGGGTCACTGACCTGACAGCAGCAGCAGGGAGCCAGAAGGCGATCAGCCTTGGCTGACCACGCTCCTCACAGGCGGTTCTGCTTCTTCCCCAGCTGCAGCACGAACCCCAGAACCACAACGACCACCCCCAAGTGCACAAAGCCTCAGCCGCTGGCCCCAGCAACCACCCGAGCACAGTCAGTGCTTGTGTCTCCAGCTCACACTGGCTTTTCCACGCCATCCATTTGCCACTGGTGCCTGCTCCAGAAGGCAGCTTTAGGGTCTTCATCATCAGAGACAAGCTGAAGTATGTCTGAGAGAGATGAAATGCCGTCATCTCTCCCTTTGGTCATCTTAAAGGACTGAGCTCCCTTCATAAACTGTCACTCGCTTCCCTGTGCTGCTTGAGAAATTCTGATGAAAGGCCTGGATGTGCTACCAGAGGGGTGATGAATGTGGGAAGCCAATAGCTTGGCTGCCCTTAATCCAGGAGTGAATGAGGACCTAGCAAATGAATGCTTATTTCTAAAACAAAAGAGAGAAAGGGAGTGGGGAAACCTCTGCGTGCTGAGCACTGGCTGCTGGTGTTGGGCACGGCCTGGGAGCACGGGCTGGATCTGCATTTCCTTGCAGGGCTGCTGTCTGCACAGTCACCTTGTCCTGTAGGATCTCCAGGGCAAGGACAGGCCCTCAGAAATCTCGTTCCACAGAAGGGGCAGTGGGGGTCCTGCCCAATGACCTCCCAAAAGCCCAGAGGCAACGTGAGGCAGAGGCAGGAACAGGTCACAGCTCCTTGGGGTCTGCGCAGCTTCCCAAGACATCTCTGTCCCCCAGTATCCCTCTGCAGATCTGCTGTGCACAGCCTGAGAGCCTGGAAACCCCCGTGTCCAGGCTTTCCTCTCCTCCCTTCAGCGCACGGAGGCACTTCAGCTGTATTTCTCTCAATTTGACTGTCGGTTTTAATAAACAGATTAAACAGGCACGTGCCAGCCACCCTTAAAGCCTCTCGCTTGCTCAGACAGTTGCCAGATTTGAACACCGGGTGACGAATGCAAGTGACGCATTTCTGCCGATTTATTCGGCGCGGTTGCGTGTGAGCTGGCTGGGCTGGGGCGCAGCAGGGCAGGCAGCACTGAGGGCTCTCCCAGCCCCGGCTGCTGCTCTCCGGTGCTGTGCCCTTTGCAGAAGGACTGTGCAGCTCAGTTCCTCCGTCTCATCAATTGCAACCAATAATGGAAATCTGCAGGGGACCCCCAGTGATGGATCCCCATCCTGCACAAAGGCAGGTTTTACTGGTTGGTGGCCGTGGGAAGCACCGAGCCCTACAGCTTGCTGCATCCCTCTCCAAGGTGAGAGTCGGTATTTGGGGAAGGGTGATGGCAGGGAAGGGATTCAAGGTCACCGTTAAAGCCAGCGGGAAGCTGGCTTTATCAGGATCATGCAGCTCAAGGGTTTCACCCAAAGGTGGTGAAGCCCAGATAGGTTGTTCTGCATCACCCGAGGTGTTGAAAAAGCAGCAAATATGAGTCCTGGGAGATGGAGATGAATGGTCAAGTCCCCTGGCAAAGAGGCCTGAAGAAGGAGGTGACCGGGAGAAGTGGGTCAGGATGGGGTGAGATCTCGTCTGCGCTAACGCAAAGCTTAACGTGCTGCCTCCTCTTGAGGCTTGCGGCTTGTTTACTTTTCAATCAAAACAGGCCTCCTGTTTCATGTTTATCTTTTGCAGTACATTCATAAATTGTAATCTGAGCTTTCTTTTGAATAATTTATAGAAAGCATCAGTTGCATTAGGCAGTGATCACCTGTGTGTGAGGAAATGCCGTAAAGAACAGGGGATACTGAGTTCACCCAGGACTGTGGTTACAGAAGCTGCATTTCAGAGCCCGTGGGAGCCTTCCTGGGTGCTGTAAATGCTTCTGGCCAAAGGTACATTATCACTTCTGACGTGCCAGTGAGAGGCAGCCAAAAGCTCCTGGAATTCCTTCAACTGGCCTGGAGAGCTCATGTAATAAAACAAGTGACCAAACCCATCAGGACATAAGTTGTGCTGCTCTCGAAGCGCTGTGTGCCTGGGAGTCTCTCTTTAGCTCAGACGAGAGCAGGCAAGGCTGTGACAACAGCTCGGGGTATGAACAATAACAGCTCCCCGGGGAACGCTTCTTTGATGGCTCCTAAACTCTCAGTCTTCACGTCCTTCCACTGCTTGTGAGTGGGCTGAGACTAAAGTATCTCCCAGCCCCCTCCTGCTCTGCTGCCTGCTGGGTTATAACTGTTGTCCACTGCCCACCATGGACCAGAGAGGTGGCACACGAGATCCCACATGGACCAGAGGGAAGGATCTGTCCCATCACCAACAGACACGTCCTGCAGCCCTTGCTCTGCATCTCGGGACAGCCCATGCAGCAGCGAGGGGAAGGGCTGGGGGGATGTGTACTCCTTTGCAAAAAGAGAAGTGTAATATTTGGTTCAGCTCAGCCTGGTCTTAGCCCCTGAGGGGACAAGGTCATCCCTGCTCCCCTGGGCCAGGCACTGCTGGTGTGCTGGGACAGTGATTTCTGGCTCATCCCATCCTGCCATGCACAGCACGGACCCAGCAGAGCATCCCGACTTCTACAAATCATCTTCACCACTTCCAGAGCAGCCTCCGAGCCCCAGCCTGTTCAGTATGCTTCTCTCGTGTGAACCCGTTCATAGGCAGAATTACCCTCTCCCAGAGCGCAGCTGCAGTAACTTTCCCAGCATTTCCTTGGGTGCCACACTTGCTTAGCAAGCTTAGAAAATACCCTGTCAGGCTGAGCTAGAAATGCAGCTTTTCCTTCAGACTGGAGACTTCAGCAGTCCTCGGCACAAACACAAAGAAACCCAAATCCGATGGCTTTCAGGGTGAGGTCTGTTACTGTGTTTCTCGTCGCCTCAGCGCAGCCGGGTTATTCCCCGCTGCTTGTTAGCAGCAGCAGTGATACGGATGGATTGTACTGTGAAGTCAGGGGCACCAATTTCCAGCTTGAAACCAGTGTTAATGCTGAAAAGATTTTTCTAATTCAGAAATTGATTAAACGGCCTGGAGAGAGAAAGAAAAATGGCAAATAAAATAGGTAGGGATTAGGGTGGACTGCTTATCCTGCCCTGAGAGGTGGTTGGCCGTTCTTTGGCAAGCCTGAGCAGGCATCTCCAGCTAATTCCTAAAAGGGAACCGCTGGCAGGGATCCCACAGCCCCCAAGAGCAGCTCATCCGTGTTTAGTGGCGCGGAGCGATGGGTTGAGCTGCCATCGCCTGTGTGCAGGACGCTGCCCGTCAGCGCTCATTAGCTGGGGTTGTCATTGCCCTCTCCTTAGGCACCAGCTTCTTGCCCAAACAATCCAGTTACATTTAAATGGCTTTAAAGCCATTAGAGGTAATCAATTCACATTAAAGGCCTGCAATGCTCGGCCATCAATTTACTTGTCTGTCTGCAAAGTTTTCCTGCTTTGAGGAAGCTCCCCGGAGCTGGTGGGTGGTTATGGGGGGAGAGAGCTTGATGGTGCTGCCCCAGTGCCCTGGTGAGGGGCTCCTCGCCTGCTGGGTGAGCGCCAGGGAGCTGCCAGAGGGTGGGCAAGAGGTGACATGGATGACTGCTGCTTGGCCAAGATGGGGGGAAAAGATGGGCAAAAACAGGGGAAGATGGAAGTCAAAGGGGAAGCTGCTGTTCTCTGTGTGTTTGCAAGAGGATAAGAGTAGATAAGCAATTTATCCATCCAGCAGGTAGGGATATGAGGGGGGGAAAAAAAATCAGATTGATCAAAAAATTAAATATTCATAGGACATTATTCATTAAGATTCATCTTGCCAAGTGGGTGAAATGAGGCAAGGGAAGAAATTAGCTTGCTTGAGAGTGTCAAAGTGATTATGTGATTAAATTGCAATTTGTAATTTCTCCTTCAAAAATGTTACTCCTTGATTTGTGTTTCTGCCCCTCTCTATTTTTCTTGAAGTCTCTCATTATGTGCCTGTGATAGTAAATGCACCAGGCTGGTCTTAAAAGCCTGCAGACATCTTCCGCACGCGCTGCTGGGACCAGCAGACCCAGCTTTTCCTGTGGTTTGTTTTTCCTAGAGGCCACTTACCCTCCTGACCAGCCTCCCCCTCCCTGCAGATCCATGATTTTCCCGTTCCCCACGCTCCTCTCTGCAGTTGGAGGAGGGAAGCGAGCCCTCAGCTTCTCTGGCTGTCAAACAGCGTAATCCATCCTCACGCTGCGTGCCCGAGGAGATTTGGTGCAGAAAAGCAGTGTTTTGGAGCTTGCTCCTGTAATCCCCGGTGCCGGGGAGGCTGCAGCTCAAGCCCCTTCCACTCGCACAAACTTCGCTCTCCCAGCACGGTGCAGACGTGCTCAGTGCAGGCAGCAAAAGCAGGGAAAAACTTGGTCTAATATTTCATTCTCATTTCAAGAACTCAGCCTCCCGTTGTTGTTGTTGTGCTTAACCTAGAAAGGGGAGCGGTTTCTGTTTTGCTGCCCAGTAAAGATTTAGTGGCCTGTGTTGGCTGTTTGGAAAAAAAGACAATATTAATTCATGGCTTGTTTATGAACAGTGCAAGGCTCGCGCAGGTTAATTAGTCGAGGCAAGCTTTTCTTCAAGTGAATGAGCAGGTACGGGCTTTATAGCTCTGTCACCCAGTTTATTTGTTCACTTTCTGTTTGGTTTGGAAATACACTTATACAACGATAAATAAAATCAGCCATGACAAGGCTTATGTCTGCAGCAAACATTTAAGCCCTGCCAAGGTCGGAGTCTGCAGAACTCTCGCGGTTCTGAGCGTGCAGGAGCCGGGTGTGTGTCCGGAGCGGTGTGAGATGCTGGGGGAGCTGGAGCCGAGCCCGGCAGTGGCCGAGAGGGACCAGGAGTGGGGATGGATGTGAGGAACAACGGTGTGAGGACAGAATGGCTGCCCACCTTCTCTGACCAAATGTTTTCGGTGGATAGATGGGCCATTTTGCTCTGAGAAGATGGAAAAGTGTTGATCCTGGCTATTAAGCTTGTCAAGAAATCAAAAATTTGCCACTCTTCAGGCAAACATCTGAGTGAGAGCTGGAGCATCGTGATGGAGGGAGCTGCAGTGAGGGGATGGCAGAAGGGAGTCAGAGGGGTGGGAGAGCTTGATCCTCACAGATGCTGCAGGGCTTAGAGCAGCTGTTTCCCTATTAGAGATGTAGAAAGGGATATAAAATACCAAATTTACTCCCACTAAGATGCATGGTATCTGAAAGCCTGCAAATCCCGTGTACAATGGCTGCTCCTGAATCGGTCATCCTGAGAAGAAGATGCACAGGTCGGACCCTACACTCCTGAGCTGGGCGGCATGAGCCATCGCTGCAGCAAAGGCTGCGCTGACGTGCAGGCTTTGCAACCCAAGCCACAGAGCCCAGGAGGAGCAGAAAGCCCTGTGGGGCTGGGCAGGGTCCTCTGCCCGCTGCAGAGCCTGGGGTCACTGCCCTGCCATGGGCTGCAGACCCAGCCCTGGCAGGGCACAGGCTGGAGGAGCCACTGTGCAGTTTGCTGTCCAGAGGAGCACCGCTCCCTCTCAGTGCCATTCCCCTACCCCTGTGTAATAGCGTTGCTCTTGTAATTGCTGTCACTTTAATCATTATGCTGAGTCCCGAGAGCATCCCTATTTCTTGCCAAGCCATTGAACTGCCAAGCCCCTGGCAAGGGAACGGCTTTTTCTGAAGGAGTCCATGACCTAATCCAGCAACATGTGCCACTGAGCTTTTGCAGGCACCGTCCCGTAAGAAAAGTGTTACCTGAGAACGTAAATGCTGTTGCCTTGGGTTGGAAGAATAACAAACCATGAAAATGTGCAGGCTGGTGTCCTGCACCCAGGACAAGGGTACGAGCAGGGAGCTGGAAAGGAGGAGTCACGCCAGGAGAGGCTGGCAGCGTGTGGAGAGGGGCATCTTCTGGGCAGTCTCAGAGGTGTTGGGCTTTTCTGTTGCATTTCTCCTTCCCTCACCTTTCCCCATGTGCATGGAGAGTGCAGCGAGCTGTGGCATGGGGAAGATGGTCAAGGAGCAGCCTGGGCTGGGCATGTCTGGGGTCAATGTCCCGTGGCTGTTTTGGGGACAGCGTGTAACTCATCCACCCCTTGCTTCCCCTTCTCTTATGTCTGAAATGAAGGCATAGCAGAAAGGGCAGGTAACAGGGAGAGGAACAGCCTGATACACCACGGGACCTGAAAGCAGAACACTCCCCAGGTCCCCAGCATAGAAACCCACAAGAATATCTAATAAAGCACAGGTTCGGGCTGATAAAGTCAGAGATAGAACATTGGCAAGACACAGAGCTCAAGGAAAACTCAGCCCGATTAAACTGCTTTAAATCAGTTTACTCGGTCACTTCTGCTTCACTTGCAAGACATCGTTATAATTACTTGGCATTGGCAAGCCATTACTCAGAGGTTCTGGGCCGGGGTAGCAGAAGACATGATTGTCTCATAAACCTAATGAGCCATATTGATTACTGGAGGATAAGGACTGAGCTATAAACAGCCCATATTCTTTATTTGTCTAGTTGTTAGATCTGTGTTTGCAGCCTGGACTTGACAGTGAGTTATGTGGGGACGCTGCGTGCTGATACGTCATTTCTGACATAAAGCGCCAGCAAGCATTTGCATCCCCTTCCCTCGTAACCAAGAGAAGAATGGATGGAAAGCGAATCTGGACCCTGCCTTGAGTGCTGCCGGGTCTGAGGAGATGCTGGTGGGCGAACAGCCCGGCACGCTCGTGAGCTGGAGGCAGCAGCAGGACAGGAGTTATGACGCTTCTGAAGCCATCGGCCAAGGGCAGGTCCATCCCCGGTCGCACAGCGCGGTCCGGGCGGGCTCTGCCCACTGACAGAGGAAGCGGTTGTGGTGCGAGTGAGTGCAGGTCCCCGCTTTGGAATGCGATGTCTGCTTTCAGGACAGAAATAAAGCAGTGGCAAATTGGAATTAGTTCAATTATTAAAACTGTCCAGCTCAGCCTCTCTGAAGACCATGTGCCGCGATTCCACAGCAGGGCTTTGGCATCAAACCATTTTGCACTGCAGGACGGTTGCCTGGTCAGGCCTGTCCAGCACAGAGGGTCCCCAGCGCTCCCAGTTAGAGCCTTCCAGTGGTCAGCTACTAAGAATCATGCAGGAGCTGAGCCCTGTCCGGGCAGTGCCGGCTCTGCTCTCCCCTGCACCACAACATTCCCAACGGGAAAGGGCTCTGCTATTCCTGCTCTTACTGCAACTCTGTTTTAATTGGGAATGACGCTGAACTGCCTTACTCTGCATTTTATACCTTCAAATGAGCGACCTTTGATGTTGTGTTGATTAATTATCTGTGTAATGGGAGAGCTTTGCTGCCCCAGATAGTAACGGGGGCACTCTGGGGTGTTGCCCAGAGGACCACGCAGTCCTCGATGAGCTGGGAGCCTCAGGGTTCCAGCTGGGCTGGCCTTGACACGTTGCTCCTCACTGAAACCCGGGGTTTGGTGGTGCTGAGAGGAGCGGCCTTGGTTCGGATGCTCGAGGGACACGAACCAGCTGCGAGCTCAGCCCGGCCAGCGCCACGGGGCTGGTCCTCACCTGGTCCCTGGGGATGTGCTCAGAAACTCTAGTTGCACAAAACAGTTGAAATGAGGCAGTAGGAAATTAAATATGCTTATTAGAGCTAAAAATAGCAACTCTGTTCTTTGGTGATGCATGAAAAAAGCCCCTTGTACCAGAAAAATACTTTGGGCCTCTGCCAGGCAACAGATGCAAGAAACCTTTTGCAGGCTCGCTGGGGAGCTGCTGGTGCTGCTCCCAACCTCAGAGGCCTATTTTTAGCAGCGGATCAATGCAGGCTTTTCTGCTGTGAAGGAAAGGCAGGCTGGCTGGCCAGCCCGGCAGGTGTGAAGAAGACTGCATTAAATATTAATTCCTGTTAGACAAAGAGCTGTTTGGTCTCCGTCACTCAGGTGGTGCAGATGGCAACTGCCCGTGGCTCTCAGGGTGCTGGGGACACCTCGCTGACCGGGCAGCACTGGGGCACTGTCACCCATGAGGGCTTCCCCCTCCTCGGCGAGCAACAAGCTGAATGTTCCCTGAGTCGCGCTGGTGATGGGTCAGTGGATGGGGTGAGATGTGGGTGGAGGTGGCCTGCTCTCGAGCAGGGTGTAGGGTGTGAATCCGCTGTCTGAGGAGCTCAGTCCGAAGCATTTGGCAAGCTGATATTAGTTAACCTTGGCAATTAACCTCTGTTCTTGCACTGTCGGCCAACACTACCATCCTTGTCCTCAGTGTGGGGAAACTGAGGCAGGCAAGGATGTCACATCTCTTCTGTGCGGCAGAGCTGACGTTATCTTAGTGACCAATCCAGACATTTAGCACACGCTGCTCCAGAGACTTGTGTCCTTCAGACAAGCTACAAAGCTGCTCTTTTCCCAATAGCTGCTTTCCTCCAGATGCAGCTTTGAATCCCAGTCCTGCCCCTGCGAGTTGGAGCTGAAACGTTGGCAGAGAGGAACCAGCTCCGTTCCCCTGGGCAGAAGGTGCAATGCTGCACCCCTGTGGGAACTGGGAGCCTTGGACACCAAACCTGGGATCTCTGGGTGGATGCAAGCTCATGCTTGCTGTGATTTACAGCATCCCGACCTCTGTCTGCCTGTGGCCAAGGCACCAAAAAAGGGGGAGGAAAGGGGGTCCTGGGCAGGTGTTTCATGAGTCCTCTTTCCCAAACCCCTGGAAGTGGTGGTGGTGCCATTCCCTGTGACAAGGAATGGAGACAGCTGAGATTTCTCCAGCTTGCAGGGACCCTGCAGTTGTATTTTGTAGATAACCGGGAGTCAGCATTGCCACTTCTTGCAGGCAGGTTAATCCTCTGAACTTGAAATGCGTTTCATCTGGAAGTAGGTATATTTGCTCATACAAGGAAAGGGTTTGGGGGGGGAAATTAAGTAGGAGCCCCGTGCAAATAGGAAATTATGCAAATCACCTTATATATTAGTCTGATAAAGTTTGTGGTTGCTATTTCAACTCACGTTGCCTGAATGCAAATTCTGAAGTAATTTGCTAAATGTGAGCCCGCCTGCCACGCATGATAATATCGGGCCAGTTCCTTGGCTCTGCGTGGCAGCACCTGAGCCTTGCTCCCCGCACGAGCGTCCGGCTTTTTGCAGCAGCAGCTCCTGAGGTTTATCGAGCAGCCTCCGCACTGCTTGGTCCCCTCCGGTGTCACACACCTTACAGCAATATTGTACATCCTTCCGGACATTTTCCTGAGCTGCCCCCTGCTCGCTGCCTGGGAGGGGAGAGCTGTTCGGCACTGGAGGGGGAGCGCTTGCACACTGGTCTGCACAGACCATCGGCTGCCTCGACAGCAGCCCTTTGATTTACTTGCGTTGGCTTTATGGAAATTTGTCCTCTGAGCTCCCTTTTGCACCGGTGGTTTTTCAGGAAGATCTCTCTCCAGGCTGCAGCAGAGCTGCCAGCATCATTCTGCATGCAGGCGAGCGAGCCCAGGGACTTTCAGCCTGGAATTAGCAAAAGCTCGAGATGCTGGCAGGCTGGCCAGGAATTAACCAGGGTGGCTGCACAAGTGTCCTCTCGTTATTAAACGGAATTAGTCTTTTTTTTTTTTCAATAAACTATTATGTGCTAGAGAAAGGCTTTCCTGGGTAATAAAATCTCAGCTGTATTTTCTCAGCAGATGCAATAAAATGAGAACTTGCCCAAGTTCTGGAGCAGCATCCAAGGCGCGATCCATCACCCATGGAGAGCTCGAGCTCCCCGGTGCACGGCAGCGGCTGTTCCTGACCCGTGCGAGAGGGCTGGAGCCTGGCTCCTCTCGCGCTGATTTAGCGCTGCTGTGACTTTGCTGAAGTGCAGGGTAATTTATGCTTTCTGGGAAAAGAATACGCATTTAATGAGACAGTTTAAAACCTTACAGCTACCAGATTGGAACAGTCACCCCGTGCCTTTCCCAGGCACTCCTCACGCGTACCCGCAATGCATTAGCCCCGTCCCCGAGGTGTTCGTATTTAAACAAGGACTTGCCCTTGTGTTCCATCTCCTGTGCTGACATCTCTCTGGAGCTGTCCTGCTGCACCTCTGCTCCTCCATCTGTAGAAGGAAAGTAATCTTCACCAGTCATCATATTAATTTTTTAATACCTAAAGCTGAAGAGTAAGAAATATTCTTAAATGCCTGGCCCTGCTGCTTCCTTCTGCCTTCGTGCTATTAAATATCTTAGGGGGGAAATATCAGCCTTGGCTTTTCCTGCTCCCCAGATCTTGTTTGTGTTGCTTTGTTTTCAGTTAAATTCTGGGGTTTTTTCCCCTCACTGCTATTGTGAAAATAGCAAGTGCCTGAGAGGAAAACTAAACACGCTCCTGGTGTTTGACTCTCTTGTTTATCTTGCGCTTTAATCTCTTTGCGGAGTGTGCGCGTGGACAGGCTCTTGATTTCCATCCCTTGCCAGCTCTTCGCAGCAACCGTGCTTTTCCGCGTTCCGCTCACAGGGTCTCATTTCCGAGCTGGAAGCAGCTGAACGCCTCAGCCGGTGCTGCTGACGGGCGAGGAGCTGATGCAGCCGGGGCTGGAGAAGCAGGAGAAGCTGCAGGGTCAGCAGCCCTGGCCTCGCACCCGCCTGCAGACCTGGGTGACTCGTCCTGCCCCGCGCAGCTCACGCTCACTGTTATTGCTGTTTTGAGGGATGCTGTCGGGGTGTGAGGTTCAGCGGGGAGCGGGCGCCTCGCAGCCTGGCACTGCTTGGTGATGTCGCAGACACAGAGCCAGCGGCTCGGTGGTCCTCAGCACATCGCTCGCAGCAGCAGGTGCTGGGGATGTGGGGTTGCTGCCCATCAAAATATCCAGTTTTGGACACAAGGTGCTGAGCTGCTGCCCCGAGCTCCCTGGGAGGGTGTGTGTCCACCCGAGCTCATCTCTGGGGGAAGCAGCGGCTCCAGTTAATGGCTGAGAGGTTTGGTGAGAGCACAACTGGTTTGTGAGGAGCAGAACAAGAGGCCACAGTGTTAGCATGCATCCTTCCCTTACAGCACATCCATTGTGCCCTGGCTTCCTGCGGGCAAGGTGGCATCGCAGCCCCGGCAGCCCCCAGGAGGCAGCCGGTGCTGGGGGGCCAGTGGCCAGACCCTTCAGCTGCACCTTGGGCTGGTGGGACCCAGCTCCCGGCTCAGCCCTGGGTCCAGCTGGGGTTTGCAGCCCCCTCCCCGCTCTTGGGTGTGCAGAAGGCCTGGGAGGTGGCCGGGGTGACCCAGGCACAAGGACGCAGGACCCCGGCCGTTGGCAGGAGGGGAAGGCAGCGGGGGCACGGAGCTGGGACAGCGGCAGCATGTAGCTGCCTGGGCTGGGGGCATCCTCCAAGGTCAGATGAAGAGCAAGGGCTGCAGATGATCTATATTGGCAATTTTAGAACAAACTGCTGCTGGAAACCTTCCCCGCGAAAGGCAGAGCCTGTGAATGTCAAAGGTTCCGGAAAGTCAACAACCAGAGGCACATCTGCTCTAGGAAACGGGGGTGGAGGGGGAAAAATGTCAGATGGGCAGCTCTGATCTTGCTTCCCCACGCTCGTGTCGAGCTAACCCCTGATTGTCCCTCGTCTGTGGAGCCTGCACTGGCAGGTCCTGGGCCAGCCAGAGCTGGCAGAGGGCTCCATAAAAAAGGAAAAGAAACCGTCCTGTGAAAATCTGCTTCTTGCTTTGTGCCGTGTTGAGATGCTGGGTGCGAGGGGGGGTCAAACCTCTTCTCCCTGAGCATGACCCTCTGAAGAGCCAGTCCAGCTGCAGGTGAAACACCACCGGCATGGTTCTTTGCCCCCTCTCACCTTCACTGATGCTGTGGCGTGTGCGGAGCTGGGGCCGGTGAGGCTCCTTCCCGAGCCAGCCGGGATGCTGGCAGGGAGAGCTGGGGGATGGAGGAGCTGGGGCACCGGGGAGCCCCCCCGCTGCCCACCATTCGCACCCGAGCCTGGTTAAGCTGGGAAAGCACTCAAACAGAGTAAACATGTAATTAGTAAATGTTATCAGAGCGTTGTGTCCGTGAGCGGCGCAGAGCAGAAATAGAGCTCATGAGCAGCTTGCAGGACTCTGCACCACGGTTTAATCGGGTATGAAATCACATTGATCTTGTAGCTGCCTTCTGTAAGTTATTTGTAAGTGAAGTCCTAATACAGGCTGGGGCCCTTATTATTCCTCCTGACTTGCCTCATTGCCCGTGGCCTTTCAGATGTTCCTTTCACATCTTCTTCCTTCTCTTCTCCCGTTCCCCCTTTGCCAGCTCAGAACTGATCAAAGCAGGACCTGTGTTCTCGCTGACTTCTGCTCCTCTGTCAGAGCCATGTTAGCGCTGGCTGACATCTCCCATGTTCCCTGGGAAAATAGGAATCGCTCTGAGGCTCCTGGGGTAAGAGCTGTGCTGGGGGCAAGGGAGGGGAGAGAGCCTGGCTCAGAAGTGCCCCGTTTGCTTTAACCTCTCTGGCCGGAGTCTTGGACGTCCCTGCTCTGCCACCGAGCTCTCTCTGCCCTGAGGTGCATACAGCAGCTCCAGCTCCGTAACTCCATCCAAGGTCTGCTCGTGAATTAACCCCAAATTTCTGGCCGTAGTATAATTTCCCCAGTTTGGGAGCGGGAGGAGGAGCTCGGCACAGCAGCAGCGGGTCATGAGTGGCTGCCAGAGGAGGATGCTGCAGAGCCCTGGCTCGCTGTTTGCTTTCTGCCCCATTGATCCCCATTAGGAAAGCCCTCGGTGCGGTGCTGCCTGCTGAGAGAAACCCTCCTCAGCACATTAACATAACAGCAAAGCTGGCACACAAATAAGCCACAAAAGCCAAGAAATGCAGAGTCAGAGGGAGCTGCTTGAGGATTTTGCTGTTGTTGGCAGACTTAGCGTGGAGCGCTCAGAAATGCAGAGGCTGGGGATGAGGCAAGGGCCACATTTCTGTGGGCAGAGGATGCTCCATGAAGTGGATAGTCTGGATGAAGTAACACCAGGATCTGAGTCACACACGGGAGCATCTTTGGAAAGCCTGGATGCCCAGCTTGGCCTGGGCTGTGGCAGGAATTTAGAGCTAAGCAAGGTCCTACCTTGTCTTGCAGACAGCAAGATCCTACCTTGTCTTGCTCCTTCCCCACTGGCCGGAGTGAGGAATGAGCAGGAACACCCCAAGTTCACGTGCTCTTGCAAAGCGGGATCCAGCCTCTTCCCAGCACTATTCCCCCTCCTGTGCCAGTGGCTTCCCAAGGAGTCATGTAGGGGAGGCTCGGGAAAACTGATTTCTGGATGAGGCTGGAGGAAATTCTAGACCTTGTAGGCTTGGTTTGTAAAGCCCCAAGTAGGATGTTTTCAGCAGAAATAGAAATAGATATCTCCAGGGGCAAGCCTGGGATTACAGCACTCTTGCTGCTGAGAGGAGAGGGCCGAATGCTGAATTTTTCTTGTGGAGATGCAGGGGTGTTTTTTAAAGCCAAATTTCAAGTCAGGCCACATATATCATTAAGGATGTGGGATTTTAAGAGGCTTTATTATTAATTAACATTTATATTACAGTAATGCCTAGGGAACCCTAAATGAAATCAGGATCCCATTATGCCAGGGCTGAACAAACACGCGGTCCCTGCTCCAAGAGCACACAAACCAGATCGGCTGAGCCGCAAAAGGGGCAACAACGAGCAACGTGACCGGGTTTGGGCAGGTCCTCAGCAGCTGTCCTGAGCCAAACGTTGCCATGTTCTGTGCGAAAGCCCTTATGGTTTCCTCTGTAATTCTTCTCTATTGACCACCCTGTGGGTTTGGAAGCCTGTCTGTAGGGCTGTCCTGCTGCTGCTTGCCCCATGGGAGGTGCAGGTGGCCACGCGTGGCCCTGGGCTGGCTCCTCTGCTGCAGGACACGGGCCTGTGACCTTCTTAACCATCCGTGGGGATGGCTCTTGGCAGCACGAGAGCCCTGGTGTCCATGGGCATAGATGTCCCTGAAATATAAGGTTACTGTTGTAGGCTCCAGCTGCTCATCCCCTTGTTTCGATGAAAAAAAAGCAGTGAAGCAAGGACAGTAGTGACTGCTGTCACACCGCTGTGTCTGCTTGGCAACAGCGGCTGGACTGCCAGCAGTTTATCCCAGGTCTTACTTCATCTGGTTGAGTTTCTGCATAAACCAAGACTTAGCATTATAATTTTAGGGTTTTTTTCAGTGACAGATTCAACACATTTTGCAAGCTGTCTGCAGGAGCATTTTCTGTTTCCCAGATGGGGTGCGGAGTCCTCCCAGGGCCCCTGCAGTGAGCTGGGCACAGCGCGAGGAGCACAGAGACATTGCTGCTGCAAGGTTTGTCCTCTGGAGAGGTTCCTCCTCTCCAAGGGTGCAGAGTTCTCCCTAAAGGTACCAAGTTCCTACAGCAGCCAGCGTTTCTTGTTTTTAGAGAATGGAATGGAATGGAATGGAATGGAATGGAATGGAATGGAATGGGATAGAAAGCTATTTTCTACTGTTTTCTACTCTCTACTCTGTGACGCAGCGTAGCTTCTCACTATTGTCACTAACCACATGCTCTGTCTGTTGTGCTGCCAGAACACGTGTGGTCAGTGCAGCACTTTCTCTGTGCTCCCCAGATTCAGCTGCTCTCTGCGGTGCCCATTCCAGCACCGGCAGCATTTCAGCAGGTTCCTTTTCTAGAAACTCTGCCACTCCGTGGTCCTCGTTCAGTGCCCGTGAAAGGGCCAGCAAAGCCCTTCACCCCGGGCTGCTGTTTGCTCCCAGGAGCTCCCTGGGAGCGGGTCTCAGCCGAGCCAGGGGCCGGAGGTGCGAGGGCCGAGGGCAGGAGGCTGCAGAGCCGCGGCACACGGCTGGTCCTCTCCACCTGCCCCAGATCCTGGGATTCAGGAACCCTGCAGCCCAGGCCCCAGCTCCAGACCTCTGTTGCTGTGACTTTTGCTCCTCTGCAGTGAGGTCTGAAGCAGAACAAGCCGCCCGTTCTGTGGAAGCTGCCCTCTCCCTGGGAGTGGGGCCGGCAGCCTTCCCGCGTGGCGGGGTTTGAGTTACTACTGTCTTTTGAATGCTTGTGTGTTCGGTTTTGTGCTGCTAGGTGTACCGTGCTGTAGGACGATTAATCAAGTGTCAGGGTGTGCACAGTCCTTGCATAGGCATCTTTTATTAACCGGTATTTAATTCGAGATCGCTTTGCTGGTTCCAGTGGGTTCGACCAAGCATCCCCTTCCCAAAGCTCCGAGCTGTGCAGGGAGGCTGGAGAGCCAGCCCTGGCACTGCCCGGGGAGGGTTTTCTCCTCTTTTCAATGCAGGAAGAGATGCTCCGAGGCTTCAGACAGTAATGTAAAATAACAAATGAATTTCCGTGAGGGAGGAATAAAACAAAACTAATGGCTTGCAGGCAGAGCGCGGCTCAGCCGGGTGCAGCAGCGGTGCCGGTCCCCCCGGCCGGGGCTGGAGCCTGGCTCAGCCGGTGCCGTGGGTGAAACGTGCTCCTTGGCAGGGGAAATGTGGGCTGTGAGCCCGTGCCACTGGGGCAGCAAACACAGCCCAAGCCAAGAGCATTTCCAGATGCACCCCAGATAAAAATCCAGGCTTGATCCGTACCCCAGGGAGCACCTGTCTGCAGAGGATGGATGGTGCAAAGCCTCAAAAGGTTACCTTGGCTGTTAATTGCTGAAAAACACCTTCAGATAGAATATTTATAAGGAAGAATGTTAGCGAGTGCTCATCCCAGCTAGACGGTGCCCCAGCCAGCACTGCACTGGTCCCAGCAGGGTTTGCAGGGCCCTTGCGTAAGGATTGTGGGCCCCCAGCACACGCTGAAGTTATTTTCTCATCATAAGCCTCCCGATTAAAGAGGAGGAAAAATCACTGTGATTGCAATGTCCAATTGTCAAATACGGTCAGCCTGGAAATCAATCCAATAAAAATGGAAAGCAGGGTGCTGGGGGCAGGGAGGCTGGCGGAGACAGGAAAAAGGTTTTACTTGGAGACTTTAATTAAAATGCCATAAGAGGTTTTCGGGACACACAGCAGTTCTTCCTGCTTTGGTGAAGAGATAAAAGCATCTCAGTAAATGCTGACACTCTGGAAACATTCTGCTGTTCCCAGGACTGTTGAGAGATGCTGTTTGCAGACTCCTCTCCTTGGGGTGCGGGAGCCTGGGGGCTGGTTACCCTCCTGTTCCATGCTTTAGCGTTCCCTGGAGGTAGAGTCTCGGCATCCCTGAGACCCGCAGCATCCCTGAGACCCGCAGCATCCCTGAGACCCGCAGCATCCCTGAGACCCGCAGCATCCCTGAGACCCGCAGCATCCCTGAGACCCGCATCCCTGCTTCTGCACGGGAAGGAGCTGTGGCAGCAGCAGGATGCGGAGCCTAGCAGACTGGGGTCAGTTCAGAACTGGAAAAAGAGGGGGAAAAGGAAAGACACCCCAGCAAGGTTTCCAGACACCTTTGTTGCAGGTGAGCCGGAGCTGGTTTGGATACTGCGAAGTGGCAGACCCTCATAAGCTGGCAAACCCAAAGTGATCGTTAAGTCTGTTACTCAGAAGCCAAGCAGGGTGTGCTCTGGAAAAAGCAATTGGTGAACACCAGAAGCCTTAATGTGACAGAGTCTGTTTATTCATTAAGCTCCGTTCCTCGCTAAGATTATACAGCCTGAGAGCTCCGGTGCTTGACTGGAGAAGCTGTTGATGTATCAAATTACTTTTAGAAATATCACTGGAAAATATTAACATGTTTTCTTGGCAGTACTTGAGCGAATGTGCTCGTGCACACTCAAGCCGCCACTATCCAGCTACCAGAACTAGAAAAATGGTGTTAAATAGTTTCAAAACCTCCTCAAATCCAAAGCAGATTTACGGTGATTTAAAATGTATAATACATAGATTTATTTTATATGCCTGAGGTGTGACACACGGTGAAGGTAGCTGGGACACAGGAGGAACACAGCCTGGGAGCAATGGCAAGAACAGGTGCCGTGCAGAAATATGTTGCTCAAAAACCGACTAGGTTTAAATATTCAAATTAAAAATAAGCTGAAAAAGAGAAGAGAACATGTTCACTATCTGAAGTAACTAACAGGCTCCAGTCAGCAAGATAACACTCTGCACAACTGAGGGAGAAACCTTTTTTCCCCAGATTTCTCAGTAAAGTAACAAAATACAGCTGTGAATAACCTGTAAATGCAGCATCTGCCTGGAGGGGAGAGAACAGCAGGAGATGCTCTTGCCCTCGGCTTTGGCTTTGCTGGCCTTGAGCACGTGCCTTGCACCAATGCTCTGAAAAGTGTTATTTTTGGAGAAATGGCTTAGAAATTGCTGTTGGATGCAATCGTGCAGTTATCTTTCCACAGAAGGAAGTTTATCTTCTGTGAGCAAAACACATCTATTCAAGAAACTGTGTGGAGTTTGAGCTGTAATAATAGACTGGAGGAAAAACATGTAATTTGCTGTCATCTGATCGAGAAACCAGGACAGAGTTAAAGCAAGATATATATATATTTTTACCCAGTGCCAGCTGGAAAATAATTGGAGCTTACCTTGTATTGTTTTGGCCTGAAAACAGGATGCAGAACCCTTCTGCAAATGCTTTGCCATTAGCAATTAGCTTGTGCCTCTACCTGTACCGCGGAAAAGCGATGAGGTTTGTGTGTGGGCTGAAGGGCTCGTACCTCACGTACCGTGTGTGATACCAGTCACGGCATCCCAGAGAAGAGCTCTGGGTTGAATTAGAAAAAAGGCAGAGAAGGGCAAAAATAGAGACAAGATTTATGGAAATACTTCTGTATGGAGAGGTCCTAACTAGATTATGACTGTTTAGCTTGGAAAGGAGACACTGGGCAAAGAAGGTAGGATAGAAATGTGCGGGAAGGTTCAATATTCACAAATTCAGATTCAGAAAACTTCTCCAGCAATTCACAATTGGTATGGCCTCCCCTAACCCGAGCTAGCTCAAACACCAAGTACTTTACAACAGGATGAAACTTTCTGGAAGTTTGGACTGGCTGAGGGCTGGTGCTCATAAGCTTGTTTTGCCTTTTGCAGTAATTGATTTAATAAATGCCTTTCATGTCCATGGAAAGGATGCTGGAGGACAGATGAAGAATTTGCTCTTCCTGGCTCTGTTACTGTGCAGAACAGCTGGATGGCTTTTGCTGGGACAAGCTGCTTGTGGGCTGTGGCTCACGTCACCTCTAGCAAGCTTCTATGCTGGCTAACAAGCCTGTTCTGAATATAATGTGATTTTTTAATTTTTTTTTTCCCTGTGTAGTCCCTTGGCAAGGACTAATTTACCCTGCAGCTGCCCGCGAAGCTGTGAGCACCACACAGCTCCTGGCCTTCTCCCTTTCCCCACTCAGGGATGATTAGAAGCCATTATCCAGCCTGCTGCCGGGTCACTTTAGGCAGAATTTGCCCTCCCCATTTCTTGGGCTGGTTTTCACGTTTCTCTCCTCCCTGCTCTGCTCTCCCAACTGCAGAGGTGCAGAAATCAATCAGGGTCCCAGGGCTTTGGCAAGCAATCGTCCATCAGCAAAAGCAATTTCCCAGCTCGCGGAGCATAGGGTAATTCAAGGAAAGTGAGACCATGAGCTGTGTTGTTGGGTGAGGGTCATTTCCAAGTGTATTTCAAGAAAGGACTTCTTTTATGCCCTGGTCGGGTAAGAACAGTATTATGTGCTTTGCAGAAAGAGCCCGGCGCAGTAAATGAGGTGGCAAACAAACTCCTGCTTCTTATCGAAGCATTCAATCATCGTTGGGAAAGCCATCCACCAAACAGCAGCTCCTGGAGTGCTTTTTTTCCTGGTAAATTGCTGAAGAGGTTCAGGAGAGCAAAATGAAATTTCTTCTTGCTGCCTCGTGCTCGGAAGCAAAGGCTGCGGGATGGACAGACGGGCTCCGCGCTGCCCCATATGTGAATATGTACGATATGTACAGATAACGATAAAGAAGAAAATTTTATTTCCTTTCAGCAGGTACTTCCATTTATGAGCAATATCAGCAAAACTTCTTTCATTTTTTTAATAGAAAAAATTAGTTATTAAATCAAAGTTCCATGAAGGAGGCAGCAAAGCAGTCACTTGGTAACAACAAAGAATCAGCTTCCCAAATGAGAAATCTCCCTCTTGTGTCATAAAAAAGACATTTCTGTATTACCTTTGGAGAAGTGATGGCTGTTAAATCTTACATAATGTAACATAAGCCTCTCTGAAGTGCTGAGAAAGCCAATTCAGATGGAGCTAGAGTGCCAAGAATGAAAGGGGAACACTCAGCAATTGAAATTGCAAATTGCCTGATTGGAAAAAGGGGTTTCCAACCATCCTTTGAACTGAAGCTGCTTCTTGGCTGCTCTATTACGCTCACTCCAGCACTTCGCATTCTTCTTTGAAGGGCAGAAGACTGGAGAGACGTAAGCAGCGCTAGCCCGGCTTTGAAGGCAGGGAAACCTTGGCCAAGGGTCACTTTCCTGCTGAGCTGAGCGTCTTTTCTCTCTAGGTCCTAACAGAGGCTGGGAGCAGCACCAAGATCTCCCGCGTGGGTCTTATAATGACATTTGTACTAACGACAGGAGCCCGCAGCCACAGCCCCTACGGCCCGGCCAGACTCCACACAGCGTGGATGGAGCTGCCCAGGTCCCCGCAGCCCTGGCCTGATGCTGGTGATGGCCAGTCCCTGCTGGGGGATGCTGGGCTGGTGGCACTTGGGTGAGACCTCCTCCGTGATGAGCTGCTGACACAAGCAGGGGCCCAGGGGCTGGATCCAGGGCTCCCACAGCCCATTGCTCCTCCTCAAGTGAGCTGGTGCTGCTAAAGGACTTTCTGGTGCCCAGGAGTATGGTATTCTGGAGCTGGTGCTGGTTATTTGGGTGCTGCGGTGCTCCCAAGAGAGGGTTTTTACTCAAGGGATAACGCAGAAAAAGGATTTGCCCTTATTTGCACGCTTACTCTGAAAGACAGAGGCTTTGTTTCCTTACACACCATGTATTTGTATGAAATGCTTCATTCCTCTTTCCCTTAGGTATAATTGGATTGTTCTCAACAAGCAACAAAAGAAAAAAGGAGTTTATAGCATCTCTTCAGCATTCACTTGTTCAAAAGCAAACAACACCCCAGCACCCAAAACCATGGGTGCATTTTTAAAAGCGAGGCAAGGCAGTAACTTCCACTTTTAAAAGCCCAGCAAGTTTTATGACACTATTTTACGCGTCTCCAGAGCTTCAGGAGAGAATAAAAAAAAGCGCTCAGTCAAAAACAGAATATATTTTTTATAGCGGCAAAATTTCTCAAATGAGAATGTAGATCTAATCGGGGGAGCCTCCAGGAACACACCTTCACGTGCCAGCACGAACAACACCCAGCGATGGGGATGGATGTCGTACAATCTTTAAGAAGAAAAAGCATCTGACTCCCAGGGAGGCCGGGCTGGCTCTTTTCCCAGGCGGATTCTTGTTCTGACAGCGCCACAAACATGACAGATGTGCTTCTTCCCAGTCGTTTGTGTTTGTGGTTTACCTCTCTCGCCGGTGATGCTTCAGGAGAAATCTCTCTCTTTCCACCGCGCTCCTTCCTCTGTGACGTTCGAAGCTTTGCTGGTTGTCCATGTTCTCCAGCATGACCATGCTGGGTAAAGGTGCTGGTGCTGGTCCTCCCCTGGACTGCCCGCAGAGCCGAGACCTTCCGCTCCCACCCCTCGGTCCCGCAGGACCCCCGGCTGCCCCACAGCTCTTATGAGCTGCTCGCTCTTGTCTCTGACTCATGTCACACGCTATGAGCGGCCACCAGCAACCCAGACCCACCTGCACGTACCTGCCCCGACGTGCGGTGATTTCTGCCTGCCCTCACCTTGGCACTTCTCTGCTGCTGCCTCACGTCCCAAACCCTCTCTGCACACACGCTCGGGCACAGGCCACGTTTTCTGCGTGGATCCAACACACCCGGCACTCGGCTGCATGCTACGATTACTACACAAGAAGAAGGTGGCCAAGCAGCCCGCAGAGAGATGTCTCCAGACCCAAAAAGCCGCCGGCTCCTGTGCAGCTGATTCATTTCCCCCCAGTGCAGACCAGCAGGCAACTGAATATATTTTTTTTCTGTATGTGCTCTGCTGAGACATGTTTTCTTCTCTCATCTGCTGGCTTTCAAGGCTGCAGTTGTGCTCACCGAAGCCGCTCAGGACTCCCCATCCCACCCACCGTTTGCTCTCCAGCCGCGCTGGGTCCATCCACCGTCCTGCCCCGGCCCCAGAACAGGGCAGCTTTTGGTGCCAGATATTCCCTGATGCAACCCGCGCATCCGTGACCTCCACCCGCCCCGTTCCCGGCCGGCCAGCCGCCCGCCCGGTCTCCCCGCACCGAGGGCTCCGTTCTCCGGCGGGGCCGGGAACGTCGCTGCAGAGGAACCGCGTTCCGTGCCAACGGGAGGGGCTGAGCCCTCCGTGCTCCGCTCACCGGCAAACCCAAGGCACCCGGTTGCTGTGGCACCGGGAGAAGCCGCCGCGCCCGCCGCGGACACCGGGGGGAGCTGCAGCCCCGCGCACCGGGAGCGGCTCCGGAGCCCGCCGGGGCCGCAGCCCCCACCGCCGGCCGGGGCCGCTCCGCGGGCACTCGCCCCGGTGCTTGGCAGCATTTCGTTTCAAAACGCGATTTATTATTGACTTCTTCAAGCCCACGCAAGAGCGCAGGGGGTTGGGGAAGTGTCCGGGCCAGAGCCGGGGGGTCACTGCGGGGACACGCGTGAATCCCCCCCCCGCCATAGCCGCTCCGTACGTCTCTCTTTGTCTCTACCCACTTGTTTTCCCTAAAGCCCGTGTTTTTTCAGGGAGATGAGGGGCTGTGCCAGCTTACAGCCTCCTGCTCCCTGGCAGGCTCCGTGTCCTGCATCTGCGGGATGTGGTGCGTTAAGTCAGCTTTCGTTTTGTCCGATTTCCTTCCTCTGTGGCATTCCACAGTCCCCTTCCCCTGTTCCCCTGCTGCAGGCAGCGAGTGACCCTCCTGCAGACGGCAGGACCCCCTCTGCCAGCAGCCACCCCTCCTCCCAGCCTTCCCGGAGCATCTCCCTCCTCTTACAGCCCATCCTGGCTCTTCCAAGGGCTTCTCCCAGCACTGGCACTTCTCTAGTGGGGGTGAAAGTAAAGAAAAGCTTGTGAGCAGGAGCCTTGATACGAGCTCTACCATTTTTCATGTGTGTGATGAAAGAACGTCTGCCCTAAAACCATACTGCAAGGGTAAAAGAAGAGACAACAGGTGAGACACAGAGAATTGCAGCGTAAAGGAACAGGAGTCACAATTAGAGGTCTTGGCGTACCCTTGGCAGTGCCACGGGGGCATTCACCGCCCAGCACAGCTCAGGAGAGGTAACCCATGGGCTTGCTTTTCCCTTGGGATCTGAGACTGCTAGACCAGAGGCACTGCGAAAGTTCCTGTATTTATCAAGGCTGGGAAATGATGCTCAGACGGCCCTGTCTAGCCAAAACCATCTTCTGAACACACCAGACAGCAGACTGCCATGAGTAGAGGTTTATTGCTGTCACCATGCGACACGACTTTTTGCAGGGGATTCAGAAATTTCTACTTCAGAAGCTGCTGGTTTCATAGCTCCCATCAGCACCCAACAGCGCAGGCCCCGTGCTGCGGCACCACGCGAGCCCAGCAACAAGAAAGGCCGTTAAAAACCGTTTTCAGCTCCTCAGAACGGAGCGCATTTGCAACACCGAGCACATCTCGCAGGAAGGCCAGCGAGGGAATGATGTGCCACGTTCCCCACAGAAAGGGTTGGTTCTCGTTTCCGCTGGCTTAGCAGACTGCTGGGTAAGCAGCTCCGACAGCAAAAAAACCTGCTGCCCTCCACGGTGCCAGCCGCCCGGCCGCGGCCCTGCTCCGGCCCAGGCACCCCTGGGCCGCGTCCCATCCAGCAGCGGCCTCCAGCGTGTCCTGGGCTCGTTCCTCAGCTGCCAGCGGGGGAATAAACCTGAACCTTTGCTCAGCACCCGCTTCAGCCCTCGCTGCTCCGCTCGGTGCTTGCGGAACAGCACCAGAGGAGTTGTGGCACATGGGAAGGGATGAGCCCAGGGGAGCCACGCTGCCAACCAGCGCCCGGTAGAACGGTCCTTCCCAGCGGGAACACCAGCGTTACACGACACCCGCAGGGAAAACATCGGGATCGAGCCGGAGCCAAGTTCAGGCCTGGGCGTCAAGACGGGAGTAGGCCCCGGAGGGGGTGAGAGCCCGGGGACCTGTGACGGGCCCGGGAGGGGGTGCG
>VZZY01022873.1:937837-992209 GCA_013400335.1 Eurystomus gularis
TTGGGAGCAGTCGCGGGGCGGGAGGGGCCCGGCCCGGCTGCGGGCTGTATCCCCCCGGGTCGGGCTGTGCTGGGCTCCAGCGCCGTGGCCGCCCCCGGCCGCCCTCCCTGGGGAGGCTGGAGGTTGGAGGAACTTCGGGAATCGGTTTCATTTTCTTCCAAGGAGCTGCAGTTGCCGCACAGTGGTTGTTAAAGGACTTTGGCAATATTTGAACCTGTGTCTTGGTACGTGCTCCATCCAAAGTAGTACTTGAAGAAACGGTCGTGTGAGGAGGGTTTTGGGGGGTAGATCTCCTTTCTCCTTTTAGCTCTAATGTATCGAGGTGAGGGCTTTCAACACTGCTCGTTTTAACCCAGTTTTCCTCAGTTCTGATGCAATGCCAGGTAGCATTGCGGGTGCACAAATATAAAGTGTGTGTGAGCTTTTTTATTATTTAAACGTATCCTGTAATTATTTTAACAGCTCAAGCATCACACTCTACATGCAGCAGCGTTTTTAAAAACTTGTCTATCGAGAGTTTTCAAACTAGTCATTTAGGTTCTCGTACACGTGCAATTACGCGACTGCATGTGCAGGCTCCTGGAAAATATCAGTTCCCCTTCAGGGACAGGGAAAAAAAAAAATGAAGCTGATTCAGGATTGTAGACATAGAGGCATTGTTGCCTTGGTGTAGCTGTAACCGTGGCTTGTGAAAGGAAATACCCTTCTCCAGAGGAAAAAAGGGAAGGACAAGCAATGTTCTTCACAATATTTTTAAAAATAGTTGAAGGGTTTGAACCGAGCACTAGCAGAGTAGCTTGAAGCTTCCCGTTGACAAACTTCCCTGTCTGCGCCTCGGGCTCTGCGCTCCGGGAGCTCTTCGCTCCATGCCCGCTGCCTGGTGACTCAAACCTTCGCTGAAGCTGGTGGGTGAAGTTCTCTTGAGCTGGCAAGGCTGGTTAACTTGGTTCGTGATTCTATGTATGTGAGCCCAAGCGAAATGTAACCTCTAATGGTTTCATAATCGCCGCAGCGTGATTCAATGTGCGGAGGAGCTGCCACCGTCTAGAGGCTTATCTGTTGTTCCTGAAGTGGCACATGCCAGAGATAACTTAGCCTGGTGTGTGAGCTTCCGTGGTTGTACGTATGCTTAAACTGGATGTTTATTTTCGATTAAATACTGGGAAATAACTTTCTAAAAGAAGACTTTTGTCTCTGTCAAGGGTGGGTATGGGTGTGCTGAGGGACTCTTTGATGGTCCGTACCATAGCTAAAAGGAGGTTTACCTTTAGGCAAGCAGTAAGTCGTTATCTTTGTTTACGCTCTGAACTCTTGCTGATTGTCCAAAAATGGTGGTATATCTCCGACTCAGGGAAAATATTTATACCATCAGACTAAATAATGAGGTCCTTGCGGTTTGCCATCTGTGTGATTGGGCTCGTTGGCTTATTTCACTGGATGTAAAGGGGTGGTATTGCCCTGGGTATTTCTAGATCCTGCTTCTAACACCGTGAAACTCTATCTCTTGGTTAAAGGGTTGGAAATAATGGGTCAGGTTCCTCAGCGATGAGCACAGATCTGCTTGGCAGAAAGGGACTGTGCAAGGGGGGTGCTGGTAACTGAATAGGGCTGGTGTGATCTTTAATTAAGAGTGGGATGAGGGAAGGCAGAGGGACGTGTAACCAGGAGGCAGTCTTGGAAAGGTCAGCTCAGGAGCCTGTGGTGCTGGAGGGCCAGGAAGGGCTCTGGATTTGGATAGGGGAGGAGCTCAAATATGTACTTATTAGCTCTTTGATCCAGAGATACTTCTTGTTCCAATAGAATAATAAGGTAGAATGAATAGGTCTTTCTTTTTTCATTTTTCATCTCCCCGGTATTGAGTGGCCCTAAAAGGGAATGTTTGGGATCGTTACAGCCTCGGCATAATGGGTATCTGCGGGTGTGCACCAGCGCTTTGAAAGGTACCCTGTAAGTCAGCCCAGAATATAAGTGCCATTTAGTGGGGTTTTTAGGACAGTGCCTTTGTAGGATGTGCCCCCCTCACAGCCTGGGGTGACCTACGCAAACGGAGCTGCTAAAGGTCTCCCACAGCAGCAGGCTGAGCCCATACTGCTCATATATCTTTAATGTTACCTGTTGCTGTTGTATAAATGATTGCTGTGCTGGCTCCTGTGCTTTATTTCTGTAAGTATTTTTACCCATATATTTTAGGACAGGGCTTGTTTATGTTATTAAGCTGATTAAAGACTATAGCCATAGAGGCGCGTTAAGAATAGCATGGCTTATTTCTATAACACTGCGAAGTACCAGTCACAATGGGAGTATTTAGAATATAGAATAGAAACGATTACTGCCCAGACTAATGGCTTTAGAATATCAAACTGCAGCTGGTCGCTGTCCTCGCTTTGGGAGCGTGCATTCAGCAGCTCGTGGAGAGATGCAGCTGCACATTTCCAGGTCATCTCTTTTTAAGAGACAAACACAGACACAGTCACGCTGAAAGTCCATGTTCAAAATTTACCATTCTGGGGTGACAGAGTTAGATTATATGGTTTGTTTTACGATCTCAGAGAAAACTTTTTTAGTTCTGGTTTATAATACCACAAAAGTAATGTAACTTCATGAGTGTCTGGCAAAAAAACTTGTTGCTCTTTCCCGTCAGTACTGATTCAGCCTTAGCACCTGTGAATTTAGTCTCAGCAAGGACTGAGATGGTTTGAAGTTAAGCTGAGCAGACATTCAGATGTTCTAGATTTAAAACCTGCTTGGAGATGTGATGCAACTCAGACTTGAATACCAACATAAGCATGGTAAATGTTAAAGGCTGAAACCGGGCCCCCTCTTTTCTCACCTTGTGTGGCTACTTATTTATGTTTTAGCATTAATTTGCTGCTTCTGTTGCACTCTGTCCTCTATATGAGGTGAACAAGTGGTAAATCTCACTCCTTCCATGTGATCTCAGCTAGCCAGGCTCCCAGGGTGACAGAACTGTCAGCAGATGTACCCAAAGCTGAGGGAGAGGGTCAGGTTCACATCCAGACCACTCTCTGTAAAGGTCTGTTGGCTGATCTGACCGTGTAGCTCTTGCTGAGCCGGGACCAGCACTGCCCTGGCCCGCTGGAATGTGATTTGAGTTGGTGACTTTCCTAAATTATACTTTTGTGTCGAGTCTTGATAGGACTTTTTTGAAATTATGGCAGATATGAGCGGGTTTGCCAAACACTCTACTATTTTGCTCGTCAACATATGTTAGTGTATCTGCAATAGGAAGCACAAATGCAGTGCTGACAGATCCGAGGGGTCCAGTGAAATTGGTTTTGGAACAGCCACGATACCCCAGACAGTCGTGGTCACTTCCACTGAGTTCCCTTGAGCAGCCCATGCCAATGGTAGGGCGAGCCAGAAAAGTCTGTAAGAAACGGTGCTGCTTTACGGAATTCCGTGTAAACGCTGCGTGAAGCAAGAAGGCAACTGCACAATGAGAATCTCGCCTGCTTGGCAGAGGGGGCATGGAGCAGATTTCTGATTTCTTCTGCTGTCTGAAGGCTACCGGCTTCTCTCTGTAAGCAGAACTTTCTGTTCCCAGCAACTGGAAAACTGCTTTGGCACAAACAAGACAGAACTTGTATTTGTGCATAATTCTCCAAGGCACAGTTATGCAAATCAGTTGTAGAGTAGCAGTGACTTCAGAAAAATTAGAGTTCAGCTGAATGCAGTAGCTGGATAGACTTCTGTAGTAAAGTCAAGTTAACCCTTTGTCACTTGCCAGTGGAATTTGATATCTTGGAGTAGCTTCTTTGTGCTGTAGCATTTTCTGATTAATAGAGTGGTGAAAGGTGGATGTGACTTGGACTCAGAAGAGTCCATTTGATTGTTGCACAAGCGCGAGACCCTATCAGTGGGTGTATTTGCATCAGAGACAAGGATTTAGTCTGTGGAGTTACTTCACTTGTTAACAGAATAATGAAATGGAAGGGCTTATTCCTAGGCAACGTTAAGCCCATCAGCAAAGATGCAGAGAAAAAAGCTTTCCATATGTGCAGTTCAGATCTTTGTTCTTATGTGGGCAGTAAATTTATATTTAATAAATGATGGTGATTTTGAAAGAATAGTAATTAAATGTGTATTTTTTGTGGCATCGATTTCTGTAAAGTGCTTTGGGCCGGTTCCATTAGCAGTGTATAATGGTGTTCCTGGGAAACGGATTGCAGCGTTGGCTTCACCGGCCAGTTTGTGTAGGCCCACTCTGGACGGTGGACATGCCAGCTCTTCAGCCTCGTTTCAGTGAGGTTTGCAGCTGTGTGATCCAGATGTGTAACTCACAGTGGGATGGCTTTTCAATATCCGTGTTTTTCCACTCTCCTGTTAACTGCCTACTTCTTGGTGAATAGGAGACAGTCGCGTTAGCCTGTACATTCTGCCTGTGCCATCTGGGTGCGCATATGTTCATGATCCCTTGGGAAAGGGTGAAAAATGCATCTTCTACAACTAGTCTTGGAGGTTGGAGAGAAGATGTTCGCCTTGTGTATGTCCCCTGTCTCCCCGGGGCAATTTGCAGTCCAAAACACTGGAAGCTGAAGTTAAATGGAGATTATATGTCATAGCTTAACGGATTGTAATGTACAAAGAAATACCCAGTAAACTGTCTTCCATTTTTTTCAGGTTTTCAGGATGAATCTGGAAAAACTCAGCAAGCCAGAACTACTGACGCTGTTTAGCATTCTTGAGGGAGAATTAGAAGCAAGAGATCTTGTCATAGAAGCCTTAAAGGTATGTTGTAAGTACCGTGATAAGAAACAAAAATGACAACAGTACTACTGCAGGCTCTGCAAAGCTCTTGTATCCACAAGGTCAAATTAAGAGGCGAAGATTTATGACTGCTTCAGAATCCCATTTGAATACCAGCAGCATTAGATAATAAATGGTGTATATAATTCAATGACTTGGAATTCATTATTGACAGCTGGCTGCAAGAAGCATTTCAGGGCTGAAATACAGTATTACATGCATGAGCTTTCACCCTTTCTGATAAAGAACTGAGTGTTTCTGCTATCATGAAAAATGTAGAAGGTCTGTCAGGCTTCCTTTGTTGGTTCTTTTTCTCCTTGAGTAAGGAGGGATTCTTGAGGCAGAACCTGTCCTCGCCAGGAGGGATCACCGATTAGTCTTTCGGTGAGAATAACGTCACACTAAGAAAAGCATCCATGGCTCTGTATTAAGCTAAGCCAATATACAGTGGCACGGCTGCGGAGAGCGGCAGACCTGAGTGCTCAGCTCTTTCCCCTTGCTGGCACAAACGTGAGCGTAACCCTCCAGTGAGGTAGATCCCAGCTAAAACTAACCCACCCAAAAAGTTGGTTTGAACCTGTGTTGGTGCAGCTGACGTCGTGGTTGTGTGAGCACATGTAGTCCATGTGAAATACTGCTCCTTCTTGAGGGATGCCTGGTTGGCACTCAGCCTCGGTAAGGTGGGAGAAAAATAGTGGTATAAATGATGGAAGGGGTCAACGTTTGAAGAAATGAGGTATGACAGGGTTGAATATTGAAGGCTTTTTCAAGCTGACCTGTCAGTGCTCATAACGTTTAAACTCTCAGCTATTTCAGAAGTGGAACAGCAGCCTGCAGGCCTGAGAGCTGCAGGGACTTGGTTTTCCAGCAAAAGCTTCTATAGCTTCATTCCAAACAAACACCTCTTGGGGGGGCAGAGGGAGATCCTCCTCCAAAGCAGTCGAGATGCTTATGTGTATATTGTTAATTGGTTTGGCATTTAGACAATCTTTTTATTTTGGAGGAGTATTGTTATTCAAAACTCAAAACTATTGGTCAGGTGGAAGACTCGGCTTCTCTTGGAACAGACTTGCAAATACCTCCTGTCCTGGGATCAGTCTTCTTCTGTGTGGTCAGAGTGTCACCAAAACAAGCATTGCTTTAATACTGCAGCGTGAAATGCGTGTAATGGAGCACAGGGAGACCGACGGGAGGGAATGCAGCAGCTCCATTCCAGTGGCTTTTATCATTTACCTTCCAATAGCGTAAAGCAATTATCTTTTCTGTTGAAATTTAACCTGCAGCTCCCTCTTGCATGAGGAGATTAATATAGTTAGGATACCCTTTGACATGATTTGTCAAGTGCTTGTATCTGAGAAGAAATTAAATGAAATTGTAACCTATGCTTAGTAATTATGTCATATAAAATACCAAGCTAATCAAAGGTTAGTGCTATTTTCCCCTTCTTCTGTAAGGGATACACTGTAGTGTTTCATTTCAAGACCGCGAGGCAACTGGAAGGTAGTAGGAAAGAGCAGTAAAAGCTTTGAATCCGAGCTGGCTCTGGCTGCCCGCAGCCCGGCCTCCTGAAAGTGAAACCCCTCCAGAACCAGCCTGTGCCCGCAGCACACGGCGAGATGCTGCAGGTCCCAGGCTGGGCTGTGCCCCAGGCCCAGGAGCTGTGTCCAGGAGCACCAGGCTCCAGTCCGGCTTCCTGCTGGCAGACGGCTGCGTTGTCCTTTTGATACGTGTAAGGAAAAACGTCGTGTAACTACTTAATCTAGTGGCCAGGCAGAGTTTCAGAAGCAGAAAACCCCCAGCTTTGCTCTGTCCGTTTCTTTGGAATATACAGTTGAAGTAGTTCTGGCTTTATTGTGCTTTTCTTTTTGTTTACTGATAGTAGCTGTGGTAACAGCTTTACAGGGCTTCACTGGCCGAAATGGGTTTATCGTGTGTGACTGTAATTAAAGGAAAACCCACTTTGCTAATCTATTTACTCACCGTTTGGTACGTACAAAAATGCTGCTCTGAATTAGAGCCTGAATTAAAGATGGATGCTCTGAGAGCATTTAGTTTGCCTTGCCTGGCTTGGACAAATTGAGCTGTAACGTGCCGAGAGGGGTCGAAGCCTCTGGGGCCGGTGGCAGCGTCAGTTCTCCACGCACCAAGGACCTGTGGCCTCGCAGCTCTGTTCTCTGCCTGTTACAAACAGCATCTCCTGCCTCTGCAGCCAGGTTTCGCTGGAGGAGGGATAGTTTTGTATTAAGTGCCTGGCTGTGTTGGAAGGAGGTGAAGTGGAACCTGACCTTCATTAGAGGATTGATCTTAAATGACGGTGGTGGTTGTCTCCGCAGTTACGTTAGACACGTAGATGTTGGTGGTTAAAAACCAGAGGTTTATCTGCCTGGTTATTTCCCATTTAGTAAGAAAAATGCGCTTTCCCCTCATGGGCTAATTTGACTTCTAATTCAGATCTAAATGCTTCTGAGCTCTCTGAATGTTTGAGGCAGATTCTTTGGTATGTTATAGGAAAGAACCAGCACTTGCAGAGAAAGAATACCTTAATTTGTAAACTTGTGATTTGATTACATATTCTATTACAGTATGCAGTAATTGACATTCCTGCATGCTTAGAGGAAAACATTTAGCATCTGGCATTTAGCTGAGACAATCCATGTGTGCAGGACACAAAGCCCAAAATAGTTTTCTTTTCCCTCATGCTATCAGGCCACTTGTTGCCTGGCACTGACTTTCCCACCGTGTCAAAACTGAGCTGCTGAGCCTGGCTTTCCAGAGACCGCTTCCTTAATTTGGTCCTTTGCTTTCCTCTCCCTCTCTTCACCTCCCCAAATCTTCACCCTTCCTTCCCCACTGTTCTCCCAGGTCTCTTTGCACCCTGCCTGGGGCAGCATCCAGCCTCTGCTGCTGGGATCGGGGCGCAGCTCCCAGGGTCTGCTTGTCTGGAGCTCGGATTATAAAGAGCAGTTGTTGGGTCACTTCTGATGGACGCATCCAGCTTATTATGACCTGGCTTTGCTAACTGCAGTCCTTCACTGTTTTTTTTTTTTTCCTGTGGTTTGCTTTTTTCTCGGGTATTCTTTTTAGTTGAGTGGTGGGGGTTTCTGCAGGGGACCATCAGCTCTCCCTGTGTGTTTACAGTGAACCTGGTCTTGAATTCTGACCATCTCAAATTGCAACGTTACTTCGGTTCAGACACGAGATACTAGTGTAAAGGGTTAAGTGAACAAACTTACTGTATTCAAAATATTATTTTCCAGTGCTTCAGTTTGCTTCCTCTATTTTAAAACCTCTTGGAAAAAACCTTTTTTTTTTTTTTTTTGTCTGAAAGTAGCTTCCTGTCCACTACATAAATCTGAATGTTCTCCTCAGAACAGACCTTAAGTCTCACTTCTTATTGTGCTCCTTTTCCTGTAGATAGTCTTATTGAAATCACCCAAACCTCCAGATGCTGTCAGAGAGTTGCGTAATACGCAGGGCTGGAATCTCAGTCCTTATTGCCATGTAGAAAGGGTTGCATGTGTGAACCGCAGGTTCAGCTTCTAAAATAGCACACCGTGACTGGAAACAATTCTGTATTTAAATGCGTCTCCCTCGCTGTGCTAGAGCACTTTGTTCCCTGCCCCTGTGCTTTAAAGGAGAGTGTTCCATACATTAGAAATTAAGTTCTGTTTACTTGCAGAAAACAGGAAGCAGCTTTCTGGCTTATCCTTTTATGTTAATAAGGCCTTAGGCAATTTACACTGGAATAGAAACTATCTGTTTGGTGCTAATAACTGGGAGCTGGTATTCATTGCTTTGCTTCTGAGTTGAGTGATTCACTCTGTAAAGCAGTATGAATACACTGCAAAATTAAGCGTTCATTTCTCAGTGGATTTAGAAATGGAGTTTACAGTGCAGCTTCAAAAACCAAGTCTACCTCTTGTTTAAATAAAGAAGTTCAGTAATATAAAACCTTACTGCAGATGCTAGTAAATCTTTCACAGATGGGGCAAAACAGGCCTTTGCATCACTTGCGAAGCAGCTTCCATCTAGCAGCGCTCCCATGGGCGCTGTCCTGCTGGAATGTGGGCTTCCCTCACAGCTTTTCCTGCAAGTTTGGGGAATTTTGTAGAATCATAGGCTGGTTTTTTTTACTCCCTGAAGCAGCGTTGTCTGCCCGTGTTTTGAAGGACAGATTCTCTGCACCTTCCCTGCACCCAGGTAGGTGCTGAACGAGGAGCAGAGAGGTGTGGGAATGGCTTCCACACTGGAATGGCTCCAGCTCTGGATTCCAGCCGTCAGGCTTCCAGCTTTAACGGTGGCCAAAGTGCAGTTTGTGAGTCCTCAGGCCACTGTCACCGGTGTGCTGGGAGCCGTGCACCGCCAAGCCCGTACTGGGATTTGTACCATCTGCGCTACGGAGCACAAGTTCCCAGGGAAAGAAGTTGCAGTTTTGTGCAGCTTGACGTTTCCTAAGAAAATTTCTTAGGTTTTTGAAAGCTGATAACAGGTCTTATGTGGGCAGATCTGGGTAGCTCTCGTTTAGCTGGTTTGTTCACTTGATATAATGATGGCAATTAACACAGATGCTGTACTTCAGCAATTTATTTCTGCTGTGTGGCTCCGTGCTCTGCATTGCTTCAGAGCTGGAGATGAAGGAAGACTCGGAATCCCACTCCAGCATTTTGACATTTATTTTTGTGCGAAGCAAGTGATCCCCACCCCCATTTCCCTTCCCTCTGTCAGAGGTTGCTGTGACATCAGCTTGTCTTTATTCCCAATATCTGTCTCTGGGGAGAGACGCTAATAAGGAAGTTCAAGGCAGTAAGAAGCTATTTAAAGATTATACCACTCTCTGCAACGTAAAGGAGGAGCTTCTGTGCAAATTACTACTGGAGAGCTGCATATGCAGAAGCTACAGTTAATTAACAGGGTGTTTGTGTTGGGCTGAGGGTTAAAACCTAAACTCTAAAATTACAGGCAGGAGTAATACTCGACTTTGTGTCCAAAAAAACACTTGAAACGAGTCTTGGAAATTCCCTGTTTGATGTTCCAGTAAAGCCAGTTGTAAAGATTATTGAAGGCAGAGAGAAAATGCTGTCACATAAACAAGGTTTCAGTAAAAGGAAATCTTTTATTAAAAAAAATAAATAAATTACACGAATAGGTTATGGAAAACATTCATCCCAAAACAGTCTAGAAATCCCAGGAGGAAACAGTAGCGTTTCCCTAACAAAGTGAAGCCTTTGCTTCGCCTGCCTGCGCAGGAAACATCTCTTCAGATGCTGCTTCTGCTCCATGAGATGGGAATGATCTCTTGTCAGGCGGACTCGCAGTGCTCAGTGGCCTAACGTGGGCTACAAGCCAGGCAGGTTAAAGTGGTCCCTCTGCGTATGCCCAGTCCTCCTGTCGTCAGCAGTTTTATTTTTAAGAGTAGTTAATGTGCGTAGCTGCTTCCTTTTTTTAAGAGCAGCCCAAGCTTAAATGTTATCTTTTTTTCCTGTTGGGGGGAGAGCAATTTGATAGTCTCAAAATTGCCGAATAGTCCATTTAGTTGCTTTTGGAGTTTGAGTGTCTTGATAGGAAATTTACAAATCTGCATATTGAGATGATACAGGTGGAGGTGCTAAATTAGAAGATCTTCTAATTGCAGAAGATTGCATCTTCTTTCAAAGTGCAGTTGATGTTGTTGGAAGTATGTATGTCATCTCTGGTTTTCTAGATTAAATTTTCCACTCCTAAGATAACAACGCTTTTTGTAACCTTATTTCCTTATTATTAAAGCTTGGTTTCCTGTGGATATGTGTTTTAACAGCCTGATACTGGGATCTGAGATGTAAGTGGATTTTTCCACTCACTAGTGAGTATTTCTCTTCCATCAAGAAGCTGCTTCTCTTTTGAAAGTTGAACAAAAACTGTATTTAAGACTGAATTCCAGTTTAGACAAGACTGCTGGAGATGTTTGCATGTGACCTCCAGTGACAGTGGAAGTTGAGCTGAAGAGTCACCTCAGTGAGGAGCATAAGCCATGGGAGAAGTTACTCGTCTATGTCATGGTTCAATACCTGTATAAAATAACCTGTGCAGATTAATGTTAGAAAAGCTGCTCTGAATCCTTTGGTGACGGAGGTGGCTGCTCAGAGGGACCACTGCTGCTGGTGACACCTCTGTGCTGCCTGAAACATCCCTGTTTGCATTTCCAGGCATGGTGACCCAACTGCCAAAGCTCTGGATTTGTTTTTGTAAACTAGACGTGGTCGCTGTGGGATGAGCTGTTTAAGACTTTTCCTAGCCTAGGCAACTGTAATTAAATGTTTCTGCTGGGCTGGCTACTGAAGAAGAATAGCTGGGCTTCAGAAAGCTATTAATGTTGTGATAGTCTCATCTGTTTGTCATGTTAGTTCGGGAAAATACTTAATTGCTCATAGTAGCAAGGAAGAACTTCTTGTTCTTTCCCAGACGGGAAATAACCCACGCCACGAAATTCAATGGAGCTCAGAGCCTGGTGCTGCGAGGAGCAGAGGGAAGACATGGCTCTTGTCACACCTTCAGTACTGCAGAAAATCGGAGGTTATCGGTAGTGGGTGTGACCTTAATCCCAGGTTCTGTTATTAGAAAAAAACGTGCCCAGAAATAAACCTTTCCAACGGGGCTCCTCTGCGGGGTTTCTCCCATGGTTGCGTGTGGCTGTGCAGTGACCGGCACTGGCGTGGGATGGGTTTAAGGGAAGAGCAGCTCATCTGTCAAAGCAGTTAGGCCAGCTGGATGAACATCCCAGTTTGTATTTACAGACTTTTTAATGCCTGAGTCACTTAGAGATTCCTTACAGACTTAGAGCGAGGTTTGGTTGAGTCATTTTTGTAAATTCTTCAGAATAACTGAAGATTTCCTGCCCTTCAAACAAACAAAAAAAAGAAGCCTGTAGTTTTTCCTGTGATTCATTAAACCAGGGGCAGCTCATTATCCAGGGCTGCCCTCCCATTTCCAGGGCTGATCTTTTCCTTCCTCCTTTTTTTTTCTTTTTGTAAGGTTGGAACAATATCTTAGGTTGTGATCAAAGGTATTCACCATTCCTGGTGGACGTTACTGATAGAGGGAGGGGTGTTTGTGAGCGGAGCTGTTCCTCTGTGTGCGTTTACTGCAAGGGTTAAAATACGACTGCAGAGCAGGATCATAGGACAAATGTCCCTCATTGGGTTTGGCCATGGAGGAGAGATGGGAAGAGAAGTATTTGTTTGAGGGGGTTTTTTTTATGCCTCTTGTCAAGAGAATGTATACGCTTTGCCCTTTGGGAGCAGAGACTGACTTTTATTAGGGTTTTTTGTGCTAATCATTTGGTTGCATCACAGAGTATAGGCAGGACCAGCAAATCCCATCAGCTGTTTGAGTAAAGCAGAGCTTTGTTGTCTGCCTGTCAGTCCTCTGACCTGCACAGCTCAGCTGCTGCTGTTTGCTTTTCTGGTTTGGTGTGTCCGTGCCCACTGTGTGTGGGGCGGTGGCCAGAGCATCGCTGCTGCTCCTGTGTGCTCCAGGGAAGGGTTTGCATTTCCAGTACATCAGAAAACATCAGCAGGGACATCAGAAAACAGCCATTCCAATAAGTACAGGCTCTAAGATACTCAGACTCAGTCTTTCCTACCTACCAGATGTCCTCAAGCAATCCCATGAGAAATGGGGGACAGTTTGCCATTGCTGTTGGCCATTCTGCTTTGGTGACAGGGTCTCTGAGGCTGGTTGGCCATTCTGGTTTGGTGACAGGGTCTCTGGGGCTGGCACAGCCTCGCTCTCTGTTCAGAGCAGCAGCTTGTTTTCCACCCTGCGACAGATGAATGCTGGTTGACAGCGTCAGCAGAACCGTGGCTTTGTGGGGCTTGGGCTGAGAGCCTTCAGCTCTGAAAAGCTCCTGTGTTTGGTGTGAAGTGGCTCACTTTCTGTTCCTGCTCCTGAGGATGCCCAGATGTGAGCCCAGAAAGCCACAGCTCACCTGATAAGGAGCGGGCAGGGTTTGTTTGGAGCAGCCTCTCGAGGCTGAGACACGTCGTCGTGTGCGCTGTCAGGAGTGCAGCTGGAACCGTAACTTCCCTCTGCAGGTCCCGCAGTGCTTTGCTAGTTAAACGTATTAAAGGGTGCTGTAAATTAAACTGCTCTGAAGGTGGTAGCACCCTGGGGAAGAAGAATGTGGTTAAAGGTACTGGGCTTTTGCGTTCCAGGGCAAGGTGGTGCAGGCAGCCTGGGCAGAGGAAAGGCCACGTCTTTATGGCCCTGCTAAGAACGTGCCTCTGCAGAGCAGCGCATGGTCCTTGGTGTGCTCTAGAAAAGCAAAGGTGTGAGTTATCTCCTAAGGACAGGTTACCGTGACTACAGTGATTCAAGAAGAGTCAAATTTAACCCTCAGATTGGAAGGTGTTCCTTCTTGGCAGGGTGCATCAGCTCTGCCCCGTACGGGATCGTGCTCTTGGCGATACACGCTGGAGCAAAACACCAGCACGGGCTCCACAAATGCACAGCACTTAGCCCGTGACCGTGTCCCTTGAAATTGGTGATTTAATTTCTTGGAGCCAAGATAGATCAGCTCTGAGGACCTTTTGAAGCTAGGTCTGTTTTCCTTCTTCTATCTTTTGTTGTGGATATCTGTTTTCCTGTGGTTTCTTATCATGGTGGTAAACTTGTAGATAATATTTTAATATCTGTGTGTTTATGAAATTTTGTTTTGTTTTTTTTGAACTTCACAGCAGTCATTCAGTATGACTGGTATCCTAATAAATATTTCCAGCTGGAGTGGCTGATTCTAAACCCTGTAAATAGAAAGCCTGGTTCAGTGAGTCTCCTCAATTCTTACATGTCACCAAAAGAAACCAAATCACTCCTATCCTGCTTCTTGAGAAACTAAACTTTGTTTAGTCTGGATAAGAACGTTAAGGATTTTATTAACAATTTACAGATTTATAGGCTAGTGCGAGAATAAAACTCTTTAATTGCTCAACACGAAATTCCTTGACGGTGACATAGTCAAGACAACCACACAACTGCTCTTCCACAGAAACAGCAGTAAATGATTAATTGAGCAAGGATTGATATTTACCTTCTTTCCTTTCGCACAGTTGTGGAATGTAAGTCATGAATGTAGAGAGCAGGTAGCTGTGGTATGAGGATGTTGGCACACTCAACATATCATGGATATACTGTGCTTTGAAGCAAGACTTCCCTTCGTTTCCGGTTTGTTTGGGACCACTGGGTTAAAGGACATTGTTCAACTGAAGGGACAGTGAGAAGTTAATGGAGCACGTGCTTCATGTAACCTCCCAGGCGTTTGTCTCAGACTGCCTGTGAATGGTCTGTACTTGCCTGGGTTCAGCTGTGCAAAGGCAAGTGGGTTTTGCAGATTTTTTTCAAGACTGGAGGACTTGACCTGGAGAGCAGGTGGCTCCAGGAGCCGTTTAGCGTGGGGACATCCACCTGGCTGGGCAGGGTGGTTCAGCCTGCGAGGGCAGGGCTTAGCAGCGTCTGTTGGATCTGTCCACATTTTATTGTCTTTATTAGTGGGGGACCATCAACTTTTGCTCATTTAAAATGTATTAATGAGTGGTTTTACTAGCTTGGAGCCCAGTTGAAACCTTAGATGTTAACAGTTTAAAAATCCCTCCTGATGATAGAAGGATTCTTGTCCTCACCACCCACACACCTTTTCATCCTTGATCAGAGTCTGCCCTTAGAGGAAGAGGATGTGAAAAATACAATGTTTGTCTCCTCGTTATTGGCCTGGTCAGAGGTGGCAAGGTCCAGCTGGGCTTTGGCGGTCACACAGGTGGCATGGACTGCACTGCTGTTGGTACATCACTCAACCAGTTTGTCTTAGGAATTACTGTCTCTCTCTCCTCCATTAACCAGAGACCTTTAACATGACACACGCGTGTTCTTTCCCATCTGAATACTCTTATTCCTATAGCTGCCAACAAGGTATGAGTCAGACCGTGCTGAGATCTCTCTATCTCTATGTGGAAACCTGGAGAAGAGGAATATTAACACCAGTTACTTTCTTCTCTGGCTAGCTTTCTATTTCAAGTATGTTGAAATGCAAATTTGGTTTTGTGTTGCAGGCCCAGCATAGAGACACGTTCGTTGAAGAACGCTATGGGAAGTACAACATCAGTGATCCACTGATGGCTTTGCAGAGAGATTTTGAGACCCTGAAAGAGGCAAATCATGGTGAAAAGCAACCAGTGTGCTCCAATCCCTTATCTATTTTGAAAGTGGTGATGAAACATTGCAAGAACATGCAGGAAAGAATGTTATCCCAACTGGCTGCTGCAGAAAGCCGACACAGGAAGGTGGGTTTTGCTTCAGATAAGACGTGCAGAGGTTAATAGCTGCATTTTGACAAAACGGTAACCTCAGCAAAAACACTTAAATGCCTTGAGTTTTGGTAACCAAAAGGACTTTGCATCTTTTTTTAAACTTCTCGCTCAATGCAATGCAGCTGGTGAGCCCTTCCACTGGTGTCTAGAAGCTTGTCTTCTAGGATGTCAGGGCCAGGTGCACGTTTGGCTAGTGCCTGGGCCAGTGCCGTCCCGTTCCAAGTGTGACACCCTTGCTTTGACTAAAACTGATTAGATCGCACACAGAGATCTCAAGGTCCTGTTTCTAATCAGAAGGTTCAAAGTTGAGCCCTCTCTTTCGTTGCTCATCAGCATGTGGGTTAAAGTTTATTTTCCAGTTTTGATGTTTTGATGGGGCTGAGAGAGTGTGAGTTCCTTTCAGTCTCTGAATAATCTGAAGCGTTTCTGTTGCAGAAATCTTACTGCGACATAAGCAACCGGCCAGACTGACTTCTACATCGCAGGCATAGGTAGTAGGGTGGGTAGCTGGAGGTGTCTTCGGCTTTCGGTTTATGCTCTGGGTCACTGGAAGTAACAGCAAGGCTCTGTGGTTCACTTCTCAGCCAAGGATCTGGCTAAGTCATGCTGTTAAAATTAGATATTTTTCCCATTCTCATTCTATCCTTCCTGTCTCCTTCTGTAAAAAGGTTCCTTGTGTACTTAAAGGTATTTAAGCATTGTTGGGAAACTTAAATTTCAGGAAGACTGAGGAGCTGCTAAGTTCCTGGTGAGCCTGCGTTGCGCAGGCCTAGACTTTTGGTGGTGAGGTACGGCAGAGTCTCTTGAAGTTTGTATTCTGGCTTCTTTGTTGAGTTAATAGAATTTCAATTATTCATGTAATTCAGCACTGAAGTTGAAGGAGCTCCTTCACTGGGTCCTTATGGCAAGCGGTTTCATTTCAAGAGCTCATCTTGTTCTTAAGTGGAAGAACAAATTAATGTTCTTTAAAATAAACTTTCACCGCAGTCCTCAGATCCCCTGTAAGAAACTGGGGAGAAGCTTGTTTGCAGATTAGTGCTGAGACTGTAGCGAGGATTGTCTTCTCATAACTGTCGGTGCCCCGTGTCCCTGGGCAGTGCCTCTGCTCCTGCTGGGGCTGATTTTCATGGTCCAGCTGGAAGTTCTGCTGAGGCCACCACACAACCAAGGATGTATAACACCACCATCTCACGGCTGTCCTGCAGTCTGGAGGGAAAGCATGCAATTTAGCTGTTTAGTGAGAAAATGAAGATACATCCAGTGTGAGGTTTTCCTGACTTTCACAAACTGCCTCAGCTATACCAAATAAGAACAGAGCGTTGTAACATGTCCAAAAGCAGCTTTTACGTGGCTTCTCTGCGTTGAATTCGGATGTCTGAGGCCGCAGGGGTTGCTCTCCCAGGCCGTTTGGCTCTGGACCATGTGCGAAGGCGCTGATCTCTCCCTCCTAAGTGTGCCAGCGCATCAAAGTGACCGATGTTTGTTTGGCAGGTGATTCTGGACCTGGAGGAAGAGAGGCAGCGGCACGCCCAGGACACGGCGGAGGGGGATGATGTCACCTACATGCTGGAGAAGGAGCGGGAGCGGCTCACCCAGCAGGTAGGCTTTGGGAGCTGGTAATTACCCAGCCCACGGAAACCCCAGGCTCCTGGGTGGTGAACTCGGCAGTGATGTCTAATTGCACCTTCATGTTGAAAGAGCAGTAGGGACCTCCCTCCTCTAAAGACGCTCCCAGCTTTTATCAGTTCGATATGAAAAACAACCTTAGTTTTACAGGGTGTTTTGGTAGCTGAGCAGCGCTAAAAGCTATTAATAGGCAATTAAACGCTTTGAAATGTTACTTCAGCCTGAAATCTGAGAAGTTCTCAGGAACAGAGCTGCCCTTACGAGTGATAGGGTACTCAGAATTCAGAATAAGTCATGAAAGATCTCCTGGGAGGGTTCTTCAGAGATGATAATAAATATTTAAGCTACTGTTTTCTGTTACTCAGCCGCCGTAGACTTTATTAAACATACATAACACATCAGCATTTTAAAGTCTAACCGCCTTTAAAAGGCAAACGGACAAAGTAGTAAATGAGGCGGAAGGAGGCTTTGCTGCAGATCGCTTGTTCAATCAGCACGTGGCAGACTGCGTGTGTATCTCACTAAAGGTCAATTGAATTTCATACATGATAAAACTACTGGTAAGTAATAACTCTTAATACTTGCAGCCTGAGTCACACAAGGCTGTCCTGCAGATACCTGGGGCAAGAACATCTCTTAGCTGTTACCATCTTTCACCGGGGAATTTCTCCAAGATACATTAGTAACCCCATTCCCTTTTGGGGCATTATACTTCAGTGACTTTCAGGAGGTTTTGTGGTTCCCTTAGAGCCTTTTTTAAATTTTTATCTTCCAGTTGGAGTTTGAAAAATCCCAAGTGAAAAAGTTTGAAAAAGAACAGAAGAAGCTGTCAAGCCAGTTGGAGGAGGAGAGGGCACGCCACAAGCAACTGTCCTCCATGCTTGTGGTGGAGTGCAAGAAAGCCACTGCCAAAGCAGCTGAAGAGGGACAGAAGACAGCAGAATTGACCTTGAAATTGGAAAAAGAGAAGAGTAAGGTGAGTAAGCTGGAAGAGGAGCTGGCGTCCAAGAGGAAGCGGGGTTTACAGATGGAAGCACAAGTAGAAAAGCAGCTCTCAGAGTTTGACATTGAAAGAGAACAGCTGAAAGCCAAGCTGAACCGAGAAGAAAACCGTACAAAAGCGCTCAAAGAAGAGGTGGAATGCCTGAAGAAAGCCGTGAAAGAGCTGGAGGCTTCTTGCCAGGAGCACGGTCCTACCGAGCCTTTGCAGCCAAGCCCCTCGGTGATGTCCAGAGGTGTTGTGACTGACAGTCCCGCAGTGAAGTCTGTGTCTTGCCAGACAGAGTGTCTGCCCGCGGACCGGGCAAGCCCTGCCAGCACCAGCAAAGCTGCGCACGCCGTGTTTCCCAGCCCTACTACACCAACTCATTCCTATGCAAAATCCAACGGTCACTGTGACACGGACGCGCAGACGGGCAGTGAGCTGCTGCAGACGAACGCCACGGAGAGCCCGGCGCTAAAGGAGAAGTCTGCTGGTGTGGCCTCCGAAAACACAGTTGAGAATGGAAGTTCTCCTGTAAGAACAGATTCACCGGTGCCCCTGATGTCCCAGCTCCCTTCCAGCGGGGTCTCCCTGTCTCCCAGCAGCACAGCTGCCTCCTCTCTGACACCTTCTCCCTGCTCCTCACCAGTTCTGACTAAACGCTTAGTGGGAGCTTCAGCGAGCAGCCCTGGTTACCAGTCCTCCTACCAGGTGGGGATCAATCAGCGGTTCCATGCAGCTCGACACAAGTTTCAGTCTCAAGCTGAACAGGACCATCAGTCCAGTGGTCTGCAGAGTCCACCGTCACGGGATTTGTCTCCTACTCTAGCAGACAACTCCGCTGCCAAGCAACTGGCCCGCAATACAGTCACTCAGGTCCTCTCCAGATTTACCAGCCAGCAAGGACCTATTAAACCAGTCTCCCCTAACAGCTCACCTTTTGGCACGGACTATCGAAATCTGGCAAATGCTGTGAGCCCCAAAAGCGAATCTGGTCACTCTCCAAGCCCTGGCAAGGTTTCCAGTCCACTAAGCCCGTTGTCTCCTGGCATAAAGTCGCCAACCATTCCTAGAGCAGAAAGAGGGAACCCTCCACCCATTCCTCCAAAGAAACCCGGCCTCGCTCAGTCTCCTGCTGCTCCTACTCCACTCCCCAAAACCTCTTCCCAGGGATCCTCTCTGGGTGCCCCCATGGACCTGGCAAGCAGCTGCTCTAACACTACTGTAGTGTCAAACGGCAAAGACATGGAGATACTCCTGCCAACCAGCAGCTAGTCTCCAGAAAATATGAATGTGACATTCCGCAGCTTAGTGTCCTAGAGCTGAGACACTGTTTTTCCACTCCATGTTATTTATTTCCATAGTAGCAGATTCTGTCTGTGTAAAGCATTTAGTATATTTTTTTTTTTCTTTTTTAATAGGTAGGAAAATATTTTTGTTTATGAAGAAACCTTAACTACAGCTATACAGTAGCCTCAAAAGTGTCTCATGGCAACAGTCAAAGCATTAGAGATAACAAAAACCATGGTCACATGGTGGGACCTAACTACCAAACTCGAATGGGACTGAAATGCTACTTTTAAATTATGCAGAAGGAACTTTTGCAGACTTTTTACTCCAGATGAACATTTTATAAAAAGTGCCTGAACTAAGCCTGCAATATGAATGTGATTCCCTGAACAAGGTGAGGAGGGGACCATCTAGCTGCAGAAACGAGTCCTGAATGTTGAAACCAACACTGGTTTTCTTTTTAATTCTTTCCATTTGCTAAAATAAGTTAGCAGATGTGCCACAGATTCTGTAAGGTGACCACCAGGGTGAGGTAGCCAGCCATGCTTCGTGCTCTAGGACGTATCTCCCAGCTGCTGGAGGGAGCACACAGAAGTTTCTTGGGGTAAAATTTAGCCGTAAGACAACCCAGGTAGTTGTACTTACTACTTCCCCTTCAGTTGCCCGTGTAGTTTCTTGTTGTCCTGTAACACACCTAGCAGAGAGATCCCCGTGTGCTTTGAACGGCTGCACTCTGGGTTCTGGTGTCACCTCGAATTTTCAAGCTCTTTGAGCATTCTACTGTTGTGTGTAGAACTTCTGAGAAAAGGGTCTTGCTATTACTTGACAAAGATCTTGCTATTACTTGAAAAAATCACTAGTCCACATGATACAGGTTTTTTTCAAAATGGGATCTTCTACTATAAACAAAAGCAATAATTTTGTTCCTCATCTCTGTCGGTTGTGTCCAGCTGACCTGGACAGCCTGGATTTTACCCACGAGTTAGCTGGGGGATCTTGCCGGCTTTCCTTGGCTGCAGATGCAGAACCAGACCATGGCTGTCGTGTGTTGTGTGTTTGCGTAGGTAGTTTCACACACACACGTACTAAATCCACAGTGCATTGGGAAAATCTTGATCTGTTCTTGATGTTCCTCCTCACGTGAAGAAAATGTGGGAATTCCTTGAGATGAAAAAAATCATGGAGTGAGGAATAGCTGAAGTTTGAGGCAAATCATGGGTGAAAAATTTGTGGGCCCACGAAGCAGCTGATTCCTGCGCAGAAGCATTTGTCCTCGCCGCAGAGGTCTGCGTGTGCTGCCCGTCGCTCCACGGCACGGCTGGGTCCTGAGTCGCGGTGAGAAGGACGAGGCAGACGCGCCGCGGGCCAGCCCTGGGCTCGTTGTCTCAGGTGCTGGTTGGGAGCTGATCCTAAATTTAGAATCCAGACTTGCTGCTCGGTGTCAGCCCACGTTCGGCGTTTCCTCCGCAGCAGTGCTGCGGTTACACTTTCCCGCTGCCAGAGACACTCGCTCCTTGGTCACTCTTCAGCATTTAGTTGGACAGAACACAGCCAGCCTCGTGGGACGGAGCCCTGTGGCAGCTGGGAGCTGGACGTGGCTTGAAAGGTTCCTTCTGGCTCCGGGTCTCTGCGGGACGTCAGCACTTGGGTGCTGCTTTGCTGTGGCCCCGCTGCGCTCCCAGCACAGCCAGGGCGGGTATTTACACCAGGACCAGGGGCTGTTACAGGCCTTCTGCTGGCCTTCTAAATTGTGGCATTTCGTGCCGTCGTTCCTAATCCGGTGGGACCCGTGCACAGGGACAGGCGGCCAGGAGGGCAATGGGCAGCGACTCCTTTGGAAGCACATTTTTTTACTTTTTTAACCAAGTATCCACAGCAGCTTTTTCCTCCAGATGGGAGGAGTTGTCAGAACCCTTGGGCAGATGGATTTCAGCCCGGGTATCGCTTCCGAGTCAAAAGTGAGGCTTTTGTATACACTGCTTTAACGCGTTTCTTTGCTTTTACATTAATCTAAGTGGTGTTATCCCCTTTCTTTATCAATAGCTCTATAGAGAGAGATACTACGGTGAGGTCTGTTAGGAAATGCACTGAGTACTGGTTCTTCTACAGTCTGACGGGGGAAGGGGGGGTGCAAAGGAATGTATTTTTGCTAGTAGCCGATCTTCTGAGAGAAACTAAGCACAAGTTACTAAACCGGATCCAGCTAATCCAGTAAGACATTTAGAGTTAGTGTTTAACTGTCGATGTAGGTTCTGTGTGGAAGCAACTAAATATTTCTTCTATAACTCACCTGTTTTTAAGCAGACGTCGTTGCAGAGTTTGTCACTGGCTGATGGAGTATAATGAAGTGCAGAACGTATACACTAGTATTAATTCATTAACACTTGTAAATTTGTAAAGCCAAATGTACCGAGCTGAAGTCTTTAATCATTTTTATAGCTGATGGCATTAAACATGTTAAACATTCATATTATCAATAAAGGATTTTATTTTTAAGATGTGCAAATTGCTTAAGGAAGTGTTTGGAGCCAGGACTGTGTGGAGCAGGGCTGCCCAGCAGGAGACAGCCCAGGAGGCGATTGTCCCGTGTCCCTGTCCCTGGGGAAAGCACAGCTCGAGTGCACGCGCCGACAGGTCAGAAAAAAGCAGATTTCTCTGGAGTATGACAGATAGCGAGCAGCAGGGGCTGGCTGCGGTCCCGGCTCATCCATCTCCCCCTCTGAAACATGTGGTGCTGTCCTTCAGGTGACGGGGACAGCAAGCTCTGGACAGCAGTGGCTTTTAGGCATTTTTAAGTAAAAACCATTCTCCAGGAGTGCCTCTTTGGCGCAGTGTTACCCTATTAAGCTGGTGCTTCTTTGGGGGCGTCGTACTTACAAACGCTTTGGCTTTGGGGGGAAGTGGGGCTGCTGTTTTCGGGGAAGATGCAGAGTTTCTCCCGGAGCGTCAGCATGTGCAGGAGCACGGTTCAGGTAAGTCAGGGACACAGCCATGGGTGTCTGGGCTGGTGAAGTCACAGAAGAGTCCCCAGGGCCCGGGATGCAGCGTGTCCATGCTGGGAACCGGAACATTTCCCTGGAGAGGTGGGGGCTGCGCTGGGCGCCCTGGGGAAGAGTCCACAAGCTGCTTTATCTATCTCCCTAACAGCCACCTCGCTAGTGACCTGATTTTCTTATCTTTACATCCGCTCAGCTGAACAGGTTTTGCAACAACCTGGGGAGAAGCTCTTTGTTCATCTCTTCAGGCTTGGTGGCATTTCGGAGCAGGGCTGTGCAAGTGACGGTACCTGCTCCAGGGCCGCCCAGAGCAGCCACCAGACAAGTCACCATCTCCAGTGAGGCTGAAGCTGAGGAGCTCTGCCCAGGCAGGAACGGGAACCGGTGTGCCTTGGCCACAGCCCTGTGTGCTTTTTATAGCAGCAGAGGTGGAAGGGAGGTCCTTGCCCAAGCCTGGGATGCCTACAACCCTCTGACGAACAACCCCGGACGACGCTTCTGTGCGCACCGCGCCAGGTACGATGAATAAGGGCGTTAATCCCAACTCCGGCTCTGGGTGAGGCTCAAACCCGTTTATAGTGCGAAGAGCTGAACCCGGCCCCGTTTTCTGCGCAGGAGAGAGTGAGTCAGTTCCTCAAACACAAGGCATCTATTCATCCCCCGAAAGTTCTCCGCCCCAGCTCTGCTTTGCTGTGTCCCAGCTGAGGGGGACGCGGGGCTGCGTGTGCGGGGCAGGGGCTGAGAGTGGGGCCCGAGGGGATTTCAACATCGCTTCTCCATCCATGGGAAAGCCACGGCCATGGTGGGATGGGCAAACCCATCCGTGGTGGGATGGACAAAGCGATCCGTGGTGGGATGGGCAAAGCGATCCGTGGTGGGATGGGCAAAGCGATCCGTGGTGGGATGGGAAGGAGCTCCATGGTGGGACGTACAAAGCGATCTGAAGTGCCGCGGTGGCATCTCCGGTCCCCAACCACCCGACTCTCGCCGAGGGCTGCAGGGGCGGCGGGCGGAGCATCCCCGGGGCGGGCGGAGCATCCATGGGACGGGCGGAGCATCCCCGGGACGGGCGGTGCGCGGCGCGGCGGAGCCGCTAGAGGGCGCCCTGCGCCCGGGAACGGGCCGGAGAGACCGGGAGGGATCGAGAGGAACCGAGAGGAACCGGGGCTCGCTCCCTGCTGCCCGCACGCTCCGGCCCGTCCGGCGGCAGCTCCGTCCCGAGTCTGCGCCTGGCAGCGCCGAACCTGGCGGGGGAAACGAGCTGTGCCCGCCCCGCCGCAGGCTGCCCCCCCACAGGGGACATCGCCGTTACAGAGCACCCCTAACACAGAGCACCCCTAACACAGAGCATCCCTAACACAGAGCATCCCCAACACAGGGCATCCCTAACACAGAGCACCCCTAACACAGAGCTTCCCTAACACAGGGCATCCCCAACACAGGACATCCCTAACACAGGACATGCCTAACACAGGGCATCTCCATCACAGAGGCTGTGCCCTGTCACAGGCCATGTGGCCAGAACAGCCATGGATTTACTCCACTGTCACGATGAGGCAGCTATTCCCAATATTCCCAGCTCTCTTGGCAAGAGCTGGATCCCTGCTCCATCCCCAGCAGGAGCTCAGTGCTAGAGGAAGACTCTGGCACTTGGCCATTACCCCGTGAAAACCGCAAGTCCTGGAGAGGTGCTGGCTTCATGTGCCAGCTCCCACGCTCCTGGCCCTGGCTGCCAGCTCCTGCACACGCAGACGGCCGGCCCAGGGCAGAGCCCACGTGCAGGGCCCACTGTGGGCACAGGGGCTGCAGGACTGTCAGGACACGAGCGCTGGCAGGGCCATGGCTGAGGGCAGGGAGGGCAGGATGGCTCCGGCTGCTCGGCCAGGAGCAGAGCTGTTGGCTGGGCCGCTGCGCATCACTACCAGCTTCATGCTCGGCAATTTTCCTCCAAGGCAGATGGGTGATTGCTGACCAGCTGATCCCATCAGCACGCCTGGTACCCCAATAATCACAGAAGTGACAAGAAACTGTAACTAAATCAGTTCAGCAAAACTGATCTAGTCCTCCCATCAAGAGCCAAGAGCTTGGGTTTGCTAAATTAATTGGCAAAACATGGCTGGATTTGTCTGTCCCAGCTCACACGTGCTCGGGGTGGCTCTGTGCCCACAGCTCTCCCCAGGACTGGGCTCTGGCGCTGCTGGGTCAGCCAGTGCCCAGTGCCAGGCGTGCGTGGGGTCCAGCCACACTGCTCCGAAGCATCCTAGGGATGAGAAACGCCCAGGGGTGAGCAAAACCCTGGAGTGACAGCAGGGCCATAAACCATGCTGCTGGGGAGAGAAACCATCCGAGGGTCTGTGGTGGGGTCCTGTGGGGACACACGGTGCTGGTGAGGCTGTTGGGCCAAGGTGAGAGCAGGGCCCGGGTGAGAACATCATGTAGCTGCAGCTCCCAGGAGCAGCCCTTGGGCTGTCCCCCAGATGCTGTGACCTGCAATTCCACCAGGAGAAAGAGCTTTCGCTTTGGTGAGCATTCACCCCACAGCATCAGCTTCAGGCTGCCCTGGCCGCGGTGCCTGCGGACACGGTTTGTTTGCACAACCCAGCCGCCAGCCAGACCTGGCTCTTGCCCTCGGCCGGGCCGCACGCAGCCAAGGAAGGCTTCAGGCGCTGAGTGTTGTTGTGAAAAGTTTTCATGCTACAGGTTTAGCACAAGCAAACATGCCAAGAAGCTGAGGTCTGCTTACCCCACTTTCCTGCCCTGCTATTTCAGCCTCGGCCACCGCTGCTGATAACCCCCGGGCGCCGTCCAGGCGCCGCAGCCACCGCCACGGCCCCATCACCCGGCAGCTGCCAGCCGCGGGCAGGAACCCGTCGGAGCAGCAGGTTAAAGGGTCCAGGAATATTGGTCTGGGGGCAACCATCCCTTTTGGGATGAGGACAGAGAGTAGCAAACACAGGGCTCGATTCGGAGGTTGAAATGCCACACTCCTGGGCTTTTCAGTCCTCTACGTAGAGTTTGTGCATCCCGCTGGTGTGTGTTCCTGGTGCTGCCCTGTGCTGGGTCCTGGGGGCTCTGTACCTGCTCAGGGGTCACAGCAGCTCCTGTCCTGGAGATGCAGGGTTGCAAACACCCTTCACCAAATCTGTACACACGGCTGCGGTGGTGGTCCCCCATGGCCACACGACTTCAGCTCCATGTGGCCACTGCTCCCACGTACCGCGAGGCTCGAGTCTGCTCTGGGCTCTGTCTGAGCACCCGCGGCTGCGAGGGCTGGCGCGGGGCTGGGCGAGCCGTTGTGGTTGTTCGGGCGGGCGGCTGAGCCCTGTGGAGAGCCACGCTGGCCGTGCCCAGGTGATGCTTCGGAAGCTGAAGCCAGCACTGGATGTGGGCTGGCTGCTCTGGGCCCAGCTCACTCCCAGGCCAAGTGGACCTGGGGCCACGCAGGGCTCATCCCTGGGCAGGGGGCTGCAGAGCATCCCACCACAGGCTGCGGTCCCCTGCAGAGCCCTCCCACGGGGTGAACGGCTCTTGAGAGCTGTGCAGAAGAGGGAATCCAGCTGAAGAGCTGATTCTGATGGATTTCATCCTGCTCTGAAACAAGAGGGGAATTCATTCCGTGTGGAGTCCAAGAGCTGTTTACATGTTGCTGAAGCAGCTCCATGTGCTGCTGGGGAAGCGCTGGAGGAGCAGCACGTTCACTGGGCCTGGGCACAGCTCACATTGTGCAGCGACCCCCGGAGCCCCCGCGCTGCCCAGCAGTGCCCAGTGCTCCCCGCCCCAGCCCAGGGACGAATCCCCTGCCACCAGCATCAGCAGCTGGGTGCCAGAAACAGTGAAACATCACCCAAAGCATGGGGGCTGCCAACCCCAAATAAAGCCTGAAGACTTGGAGGATGGAGCGCAGGGTCTCCAGGGTGTCCTGGCGCCATAGCTGCCCACGGCCACGTTTTGGGCTAAAGAGGAGCTCAGGGCATTTAATGCAAGGCAGCATGGTGACAAAATGGACTGAGACAGGCTCTGAGCCTTCCAAAAGCACAGCCCATGAGCAGCCTTGTCCCCAGAGCCAGCGGCTCGGTCACCGCGGGAGCCCGGCCCTGCCACAGCTGCCTCTCGTCCTCAGGAGCCTCGCGGGCAGCGCAGCCTCAGCCGGGTGATTAATCTTTTGTCACAGAGGAATAGGGAGAACCAGCAATTAATAAAGCCCCAGCTTAGGTGGTAACACGGCTGTGCCGTCCCCACTATAAACCTCGCCCTTTCGCTGCCTGTGCCCCCGGTGTGCCGGGCGCTGGGCACGGCACAGCGCAGATGTTGCCGTAGGGGCTGCCCGCGGGGACCGGGGTCAGGGCTGATGGAAGAGGAGGAATCGCCATCGGGAGGATGTTTGTTTTTGTAGCAGCTGGATGTGTCTCGGCGAGGGATGGGAACATCTCCTGTCACTCGTGGGCCGGGAGGAGGCTGGCAGGGCAGGGATAAAGCTCCTGACAAGTTTGGACTAGCAGGCGAGTTGATTAGCTGAGAGATGAAAATTCACAGCTCTGCTCTTGCAGGGGCCGTGAGCTGCCGGAGATGTGTTTATGTGAGGGGAAAGCCCCCCCCGCGTGCGCTGCCCGGCCCCCACCAGCGCTGAGCCTGTGGTCCTGGTGAGCCCCTCACGGGCAAAGCACCTTGGGTCAGTAACGGGTCCCCATTGCAAGGACACCCACCACAGAGGCACGGGCCTCTTGTGCAGGGACAGGGGGACCCGGGGCAGCGTTATTGGGGGGTGAACATCCCGATGGCTCCATAGCCCCAGTGTGTGCTGTCGGAGCAGGTCAGCATTGGCTGCCAGAGCACCCTGGACATACTCCATCGTGGGCATGGGAGTCCGGACACCCAGCGCTGCCTCAGATGTTAATTTGCAGCCGAGGGAGGGAAAGAAGCCCAGGGTGGCGAGCACTGGCCCTGGTCACCGGGAGCCCGGGCTGGGCTGTGTCTGATGGTACCGATTAGCCAGTGATGGACAGAGATAAATGTGTACAGCTGGAGGCAGAATAAATCGATGTTGTACGTTGTATAATTGTCTTCAAAATAAGGTAATGACTGGCTCTTGGAATGCTTTGATCTTATCAGAAAGACAAGGAATACACTAATGGCTTTAATTAGACTTCGGGGATGAAATGAATTCGGCCTCCTGGGTGAGCTGGTGTCTGGAATTGACCACTGGTGGGGATAGAAAGGCTTTAATCAGATTTAGGCTCTTTAATACCCACAATAGCGTGTGTCTGCATGTGTGATACAGACCCACTGTTATGCCTGTCTGGGGGGGTCTGCAGGCTGCGTGTGCTGGAGCTGCTGGTGCGTTCAGGAGCCTTTTCTCAGTGCCCTTTCCCGTTTTGCTTGAGCTCTGCAGATTTTACTGGTTTTATTTATGGACTTCTAAACGCAAGTTGAAAACAGCTTTTCAAAAAGCAGTGGGAAGCTGGTAGCTGTTTGCCTTTCCCACCAGCGGGGTCACATCAGCGGGCGGGCAGCACACCGGCCACGCTCCAGCACCCAGCGCGAGCCATTGCCGGTTACCCCGGGATCATTATTGCATCTAAGGGCGACAGGCGAAGCAGCGGGAAAGCTCCTTATCTCTCTAGGAACATATCTTTGCGTCGTCCCCCTGAACATGGAGAACAAGCGGTATTTAGCTCGCAGGGTCTGACTCAGCGCTGTGACTCACGCTGCTCATGGGCCAGTCCGGGCTGGGTGGGGAGCGCGGGCGACCGGAGCGGGCTGAGCACCACTGGGATGCCCGGGATGCGAACAGGGAATGTGCCATGGCTCTCAGGGGTCTCTGTCTCTCCTTCCCCCATTCCCCTGTTCCCCGGTGCCGGGGCTTTGGCAGGATCTGGCAGTTTTTGCAGGCTGCACCTGACCTTCCCCGAGTCATTGCCTAGCGAAACTGGGCTGCTGTCTAAGCAGCAGCAGCAGCCCAGATGCTGAAGCTAAACATGCAGCGGTTATTCTTCCTAGGCCGTGTTTATGTCTTCCCCGTTGTAACTACATATTTAGATTATTTTGGTAGGTTGACATTAGCTATCGTGTTTCCCGTATGTTAATTTGTTGGGCTTAGATGAGCTCCCGAAAAGGATTTAACAACAAGAACCGTTGCCAATGAAAGCACAACCTTGTTCAACAGTTACTGCGCAGCCAAATATTTTCAACGCCAAGCCTCCAGGCGTGGTATAAGCTCCTTGTAAGTAGCTGAGGTTTCGTGTAAGTACGGGCGAGCGCTCAGTGAGGTCAGCGCTTGCCCCGCGGGAGCAGGAGGTGGCTCCCGGCTCTGCCACAGCAGGAGCCCCCCGGGAGCATCAGGACGGCCACGAAGCCACAGGCAGGAGCACTGATATTTGGTGATTCTGGTGGGGCCACAGCAGCAGCCCCCGAAACAGTGAGTGAGGCTGTCCCCTCCTTTCCCCCATCCCCAGCAATGCCCACCCCATATCCCCCATCCCAGAGGGGTGACCCTACACCAGGGCGCTGGCAGGACCCTCCTGCTCCCCAGGGCTATGAGGCCAGATCCTCCTGCTAATGCTGGGCCACCATGGATGTCCTGCTGTGGTACTGCCCTGGGGAGTGAGGATGAGGTGCGATGCAGAGGGAGGAAGGACCATGAGCTGCCTAGAGACCTGTATCTCCAAACTGTCCCGCCCCACTCACTGTGCTGCCCCGGGATGTGACAAATCACCCGTGCATGTGGGAAAGCTCCTCACCACGGCACAAACACACACATGCTTAGTAACATAATCTCTTAAAAGCAAAATCCCAGAAATTCCTTTTTCTTCATGGAAAATATTGCCTGGGGGAGAAGCTTGTAATGAAGGATGAAAGCTTAATCCTTGAGGTAGAGCAGGACCTGGGGGGGAGAGTATAAACATGACAGTTGTTGCTCAGTGAGTCGGAAAAAAAAGGTGGAGGGCTAAAAGTTGTGGTGGGGCAGGACGGCGGAGGCTGCGGGTCCGGCAGCGCTTCCCCCCCGACCGTGTCACATCCATCACCGGTGCTGGCCGTGACCGGCACGCAGGTTACCCTGGCAGTGTCAGACACAGGACAGTATTGTTGGGCTCTGGTAGGTGATGTGGGGAGGGGGAATGATGCTCCATTCCTGTGTAATTCACTGGCAGGGAGAGCCCGCAGTTACCTGTATCGGCACCAGCCGTGCTGGGAAGAGGTTTTAATCAAGATCAGGCTTTGACCCTTACGAAATAAAATACCAGCACATCTGCAGATTGATTCCTCATATTTTCTGGGCCATCAGTGCAGATGCTGGCGGGCGATGTGACAAAGCGCCGTGGGTGTGCAGGCTCCCCGGGATGCACGGACCTCCCTGAGCGCTGGAGGGTCCCGGGGGGGGGGAATGTTGCAGAGGAGCCCACCCTGCCCACATGGCACAGGGGAGGTCACGGGGATGGCCACGGGGATGGCACCCCGAGGGTGGGTGCTGGCCCTGCGATGGGGGAGCAGCCCCCTCATCCCAGCCGTGCAGGATTAGGGGGGAACACACTGTCCACAGGCCTGTCCTCAGCTGGTTTCCTCCAGCACTGGATGTTCACTGCTGATGAAAGAGAGAGTGACCCAGCAAGGCTGGGGAAGGCTAACAGAGAGAGATCAGAGGGAAAAAGAGCTCAGAAGAAACACACTGAAGGAAGCAGCTTCTTGACACCTCCCTGCCAGCCCCTGCTAACCAACACTCCAACCAGCTTGCTTCAAAGGCAGAGAAAACCTGTTTAGATGAAAGGTGACTTCCCGCTGCAGAGCCGCTCCGGTGCTGGGCAGCAGGAAGGGCAGCACGGCACCGATCCGGGGCAGCGGCAGTGCCAGTAGCCCACGGCTCACGGCCAGGGCTGGGCCATGGGGGTCTCGCACTGGTGGCCACACTTTGGGTGGTGGAAGGAGCTGGGCTGATGGTTTGGGGCAGAAATGGGCATTGCTCACGGCTCCTTGCCAGAGGCAGCTCCCCGAGCCCTGGGGAGCCCCGTGTGCCCCTGGAGCTGTGCAGGGAGTCGCTGGGGCTCAGCCGGCCGGCCACGCAGCAGGGCTGTCAGCAACGGCAAAGCCCGTCCTGGCACATTGGCCTTGGTCACCAGGTGTTTGCATGGAGCTCTGCAGCAAAGTGTGTGTCCTGGCACCACTGGGCCTCACTCTGCCTGTGGATTTGCTCATCCCAGCTGCCTCTCTGCTGTGGACCGCTGTCCCTGTGCCAACCAGGGCAACCATGAGTGCCGGATCCCTGGCTGGCAGGGGTGCCACACGATTGGCATCAGGAGGTACCGCTGCACTGGTGGCTCCCCAGTGGGTCCCAGCCAGCCAGAAAAAAAGACCGCAAGGATCACAAGACAGAAACTCCCCAGACAGCCTGTGAAAGGGGTTTTCAGCCCAGTTGGGGGGATGCATTTGGTCCCTGCCTGGCATCCCTGAGACCTCAGCATCTCGGCGAGAGGCACAAACAAACAGGCTCTGCTTCTCTCATTTGTATTTTTCTTTCGGAAGAGGAGCAGTGGAGGGGGGTTACACTCTCCAGAGCACAACCTGCTCTGCCTTTGCTCACTGCACAGTAACGCAGTTTACGGACTCGGATTCCAACCCTCTCCTCTCCCAAGGCTGTGAAGATGTATTTCCTCTTGTGCCATTTCTCCTTCTGGCAGGCAGGCTCCCAGGTGGGTCTGGAAAATGTCAAAGTGGGAAATAAAGTTGTTCACTGAGAAGAAAAAAAGAAAAACCAAAAAAAACCAGCAGAGAGGAAAAAGGGAAAGGGAAAAAAAAAGACCCCCAGTGCCAGAGTGTGAGGGCTGCTGGGAGCTCGGGGATTCAGCCGTGGAGCTGGTCGAGAGCCCTGGCTCTGCACTGCCAGTGCCACATGCCCAGCGCCGGGCACAACGGCTCTGCCACCGCCGGCACCTGCCCTGCACCACGGCTGGAGCCTCGGCCGCTTTCTCACCCCTGGAGCGGGCTGGAAGCGCAGTGCAAGTCCCAGGGACACAACACGTGTGTCACCCCTTCCATCTCCTGCCTTGCATCCAGCCCTGCTTCCCACAGGTTTCCTGCTGGGAGCGCATCCCTTGGGCTCAGCTCTGAAGGTCTCGTGGTGCTCAAAGAGATGACTCTATTTGTCTCAAGTGACTAATGGGTGAGCGCATTCCTGGCTCTGCCATCATCTGGTTCTCGTAGCATCAGTCGTGATCCACAATGAACACAGCAACGGTTTTGGGGGGTGCTGGAAGGAAGCAACGTGGGATGGAGATGGAATTGAGATAGGATGGAGGGGTGGACGTGGTGTTTTTTCTCAGCCACACGTATTTTTAAAACCTCACTGTTTTGCATAGCACACACCCATCGGTACCACCACACTCAGCGGCCATGGGGCTGGTAGAGCTGCTGCCACCAGCAGCCGGCACAGGGGCGGGTGAGTGGTGGGGTAGGAGGAGAAGCAAAGGTCATGTGCCGGGGGAAATCAGTGCAGCCAGCACCAGGGGGACATGGAGCAGCCCCCCCCATCCCACACCATCCCTGTGCCAGTTCATGGGAGCTTCTTCCTGTGCAGCCCAGGAGGAACTGGGAGCATTGACCAGACCCCCCCGGCCCAGGAAACTGGTTTCCCAGAGAAAGTTAGATGTTGACAAAACAATGCTTCTTTCACCCAAACAAGTTTACTCTTTGTGGCAAATATTTGGACTCAATATTGAGCCGTTCACACAAACAGCAGGAAGGAAACAGACCGTGCAGAAGCAGCCCCACAACAGAGCTGCCAGCACAGGCAGGGGGGACCCTTGAGCACCGAGCCCCCCGAGAGCCCCCCTGTCCCCTGCCCCAGGGGAGCGAAACTGAGCAAAAAACCACCCAGTTCACCCAGTTTACTAATGAAAAATTTCCATCTGGCAAGACAAGGAGATGATGAAGCGGCTGTCCCCAGGGGTGTGATGAGCTGCTGACCCCAGCATGGGATGGAGCTCGCTGCCAGCACCCCGGGTGCTGAGGAACCTGCACCCACCCTCTGCCTGGGGCTCGCTGCCACCTTCACCCGGGGAAGGTGGGCTCAGTGAGAGCAGGGATCGGGCTGGTGCTCCTGCTGCCACCACCTGCAGCAGGCTGGGACATCCCACATCACCGGTGTTACGGGGATGCTGAGCTCTTTAGTTAAAAAAAAAAAACCTAACCAACGCAAAGCTGAGCTCTCTGGCGGGAAGTCAACACACAGTTTAGGGCAGCGAACCGTGGGCAGGCGCCTGGGTTGTGATGGGCAGCCCTGGCGATGGGCAGCCCTGGTGATGGGATGCTCTGTGCCTCTTCCAGCCTGGGCGACCATCCCCTCACCGCCAGCCTGCGGCCAAAGCCCCCGCCCCGGCAGCGGCACTCGACGGCGGGAGACATATGCCCTGTGCTGACGGGTGGCACGAGTGTGACGAGGCTGCCAGTGCCACCTTTGCCAGCCGAGCTGCCCGGCAAGAGATGCTCAAGCCGCACATGCCGGCGTGCGTGAGCTCCCGGGAAAGGCCGGGCCACGCCAGCCCGCAGGAGCGCCGGGGCTGGGCACAGATGCTGCAGATTAGAGAATTAGAAGCTGGGAGGTTTCTGCTGAAGACATTTTTCCGTTCGTGAGTCCATGGGGTGGAGCGGGCGGAGCGGTGGGGGGGGCAGCTGCCTGCAGCAACAACAAAAGGCAGAAGGGGGGGGAGGAGCACAAGGGAGAGATTTTTGATTCATACTCAAAAATTACCCAAACTTTATTGCCAAAATGTCTACATTTTTATGTGCTTAAGCACAGTGAGTTATGGAAATCTTAAAACAATGGAATGATCTCCTTCATTGCCCTCGACGTGTTCGAAGTCACCGCCCCTCCGAACCAAGTGGAATCTCGTTTTCCGTTTTATTGACTTACAAAAATGTCTCTGCTATCAACACCCTCCGTGCGCATCTCATAAATACCAGGGTGGGACACGAGGCCTTTGGTGGGTGTTTTGTACAAACCCATCTCTGCCCCAACCCTTCCTCAAGAAGCGTTTTTACGGGGTTAGGTGGACTTGGCAAATTTTCTATTAGAACCTGCCTGAACAAGAGGGGCTGCGAATTCCTTGAACACAGTCCAAGCACACAGCTCGCTGGTTCCCCCGCTCTCGTCTCTGCTCCGTGGGAGTCCCTTATCTGTCAGTCACGTACCGATCTTGTAAATCTTGGGCAGCGCGATGTGAGAGCCTTGCAGGGTGTGTCTTATGTGCTCCATCTGCCAGGTAAGGAATCGCAAGCACGGGTGTCTGACAGAACACGTGTTTTTCAGCTCTGGACATGCAGAATAAAGCAGATATCTATTTATTTTTGCATTGCGTAGCAGACTAGGGGCAGAGCCATTCCCCTCTGAGCACAACAGGAGCAGAGAGGGGCAGATGCCATCACAGGCAGCTCCGGCACATCCATCTTCAGATGTTGCAAGTTGGGCCAACAAGAGCAACACGTACTGGGGGGATTTCCTTCGCTGCTGAGAGAATTCTCCCCTACCCCTCCAAAACAGTGTCTTCCTCAGCTGCCCCGGCTGACAAAGCCTGGCCACAAAGGCCTGGGCTCTGATTTACAGCCTGACAGAGCTACAGGCGGAGGAAGTGCTGAGCTGGGAGAAAATGAGGAGCAGCCTGGCGAGAGGACGGGGGGTTTGCTGGGGAGGCTTCAGAGGCGTGCGAGGGGACCCCAGCCCTGGCAAGGAGCCGTCTCACCCTGGCTGCCTGCACCGGCTGATGCCCATGGCCAAGGAGGGGGCAGAGAGGAGCCGGGAGGATTTGAGGCGCTGGTGGGAAGCCCTGAGGTCTGCACAAACCCCTCCAGGAATCCCATATTTCCCAGGCCATGGGGTGATGGCTCAGCCTGATGAGGAGAGGAGAGGAGAGGAGAGGAGAGGAGAGGAGAGGAGCTGTGTGAGCCGCGGGAAAAACGGCCGCGGCCCTATAAACTGACACCGTTGTTTATAATATTCCTAAGTGCCATTGCGTGATGATAGCAATTCTCTGACAGGGAAAATTTACTTTTTTCCTGCTTTTTTAAATAAAGTTAGAAAGCTGCAAGTCCCACAGAAGATGTTTTGGCTATTATTCAGGGTCTGTTTGTTTTTCTGCTTCCTATAAGTGACACACTGTAGGCCATTTGCTGCTGATAATGTTACAGCTTTGCTGCAGCGCTTCAGCCCAGCGCTGTGCTGGGGACGAACCAGGGGAGCCGTCACCCTGCCAGCACCCGGCACCAGCGGCCAAAACCCTGGGGCCGAGGCTTCACTGTCCTCACTCTAGCCACCATCTGCCCATCCTGAGCTGGGGCTGCCCCAGGAGGCCGGCAGCACTGGGGACATGTGCCAAGCAGGGAGCAAGAGCAGCCCCAGTGCTTGGTGCAGTGCCCAGGGGATGCCAGCCCTGCCAGCGGCTCCGACCTGCAGCGGAGCTGGGAGCACGGAGCGATGGAGCAGCAGGACGTGGAGCATGGAGCAGTGGGGCATGGAGCATGGAGTATGGAGCAAGGAGCATGGAGTACGGAGCAAGGAGCATGGAACTTGGAGCAGCCTCTCGCAGCTCCTTGACCAAAGCGCCTGCAGCCTCCTGAGCCGCCCGCAGCTGAACTTCCTGGGAAAGCAGCTTGGATTTGAATGGCTGAAAGTTAAAAGTTGTTGACCTTCTGGATAAAACTGATCTGTGCACTTTTCACATCCCGGAGAATGGAGGCATTACTTTGTCATTACTTTGTGTGTGGAAGAACTCCTCCATATGAGTCAGGCACTTTGCTGAGGATGCTGCAATCTCCAGCTTGCTTATATTGTGCTAAAAACAAACAAACCAAGCCTGAAAGGCACTGGAGAGCTGCAGCAATCTGCTAAGCTAAAAAAGGAGTAAGGATTTACCAGGGTCTCAGTATCAGGACTCAGCACAGCTTCTGCGAGGCTGCCGGGCTGAGTGATGGGCCTTCCAGTGCGCTCGTCCCTTCGGGTGGCAGCAGAAGCGGCTGTTGCCCATGGCCAGGGCTGGGGCTGACATTTCCCTGACCTGCCCCTCCATGAGCAGAGGCACAAGGACGACAGGCACAGCAGAGCAGAGACCAGGGCTCATGGAAGGCACAGCTGGATGGACGGGCTGGTGGAGATCAGAGATCATGTCCCTGAGGGTGACAAAGCATCGTGGCAGCCTCAGGTGCCCCCGCAGAAGCAGCACCAGGGCAGGAGGCAGGACAAGCTTGGCTAAGGAGAGAAGGGCTCCTCGGGAGTGATGCTCTTGGAGGACCCCCTGCCCTCCCAACCCACAGTTTGCTGGATCATCTGTCAGTGTAAGAAATTGAGCTGGAGATGGAAGCATCTCAACCTCCACCCTTGTCCTTGAGGAAAACATCCTGGAGGACGCGGCAGGGACGATGTTAGCAAAGCAGCTGGATGTGATGGTCACTGCTGTAGGCTAAGAGAGCCCCTTCTGCCAGGGGCTGCCCACCCAAGCCCTGCTCATCCTGCCGAGCACCCCTCATGCCATCGCCGTGTTGCCGGGCTATGGATGCACTCGCCCACAATGCTCCAGTTAAAGCTCTCCCGGCAGCACCACTCGGCTGCAGAGATGCTGATGCCTCCACAGCTCACAGATGTTGCTTCATCTGCTCTGTCTCTTTGGACAATAGGATTTAGACTTAGAGGATCCTGTTATTTTGTCATCCAAGCGCCTGCAGCCCCTCTGGCACCCAGGAAAGCCCAGCTCAGATTGCTCCGGGCTCAGCTGAGCATCCCAGGCTTTCCCATGGCCACAGCCCCGGCCGGTGCTTCCCCAGGTACCGCAGCCACGGCTCAGCAGGCGTTTGCTGTGAGAGCCAGGAAACAAGAGATGGGAAGTTTATAAACATGCCGTGGATGGTTTATGGAAAGGGGTTATGAAATGCAATTAAATGTTTTATAAAGTGTCCTGATTGCACTCCTCGGTCACTGTATGATTTTGATCATAAATCAGAGAATGAGCTGGAGCTGGAGAACTGAAGGGAAAGGGCTGGACAGGAGGGACACAGGGGTATCGGTGGGTTCTCTTCAGCACTTGCTTGTGCCTGAGGTTCTGCAGTCGTGACATTCATGCTTTGGGCAACGCCCACAAATACTTAGTCCCAAGTGGAAGGGAATCACCCCAATACACAGATGCCCATCACATCCTGAGAGCCCTCTGTCCTCGCCCATTCCATCCTGCCCGGCAGTGTCCCACAGAACAAATCCCATTCCCATCCTCTGTGCTGGCCCCTCTGCCTGATGCTGCTTGTTTAATATGTAACGTATATTTTAATGATATGCAGATTATGCAGGGAGGGTGGAGGGGCTGTCAGAGGAGTGGGGGCTGCCAGCCTGGGGGTACCCCACTAACACACCTCCCTGGGCTGTGCACCCCGTGTTTCGGGGGGACCCTGCGCAGCCCAGAGAGCCGCGGGAATGCACCGAGCCCAGCGGCTCCATCGCCCGCGGTGGCAGCTGGACAGGCAGATGTGACAAACCATCTAGTTGGGCCCTGGCACCCGGGGAGCTGAGCAGCTGGGCTTGTTGGGCAGAGGAGAGACGTGAGCATCAAGGGATCAGAATGAAGCCACACTGAAGAGTGTGGTGGATGGAGCGGCTCAGGGCCGCGGCTCGGTGCCTCGCAGGGCTCCTTGGAATGAGCAGCTGCCAGTTGGTGTTTACCAGGGTCCAGCACAAATGCCGCAGAGCCGGCCAAGAGCTAACTGCAGCAGTCTGAACTGTATCCTCCCAACCGCAGTGGCCCGAGGCACAGGGCCTGTGCTCTCTGGCCAGCGTTTGGACACTGCCTTTCAACTTATCCCAGAATTAAAACCGACCCTCAGCTCTGCTGTACAGGGACCTGTGGCACCGGGTGCTGGAGCAGGGACAGTCTGTCTTCATCCCCAGGACTGGCTGTAAGAGGGAGCTTCTCACAGTGACCCTGCCATGACTGATGCACAGTCAAACACCTCAAAACTTGGAAAAAAACAATTAACAAACCTCTAAGCCCCAAAGGGCGGTACAGGCATCATGTGTCTGACATTTGGCTTCTCATCCCTGAGCCGCTGGTCCAACAGCTCGAGAGCCAGAGGTTAAGCTTCCCGGTTCCTCTTTTTGATCTGCATCATCCACATTCTTCCTTGTTGTTGGATAGTAAAAAAAACAGCTAGCAGGCAGGGCAAGGCTCTAATCACTTTCCCAGCTCCTCCCTGTGCCAGGTCCGGGTGGATGCCCAGGCAGCTGCACACCCCGCTCAGCCCAGGGGCTCAGTACGTGCGACAAGATGAAGTGCTGCAGTTTTGGGGCGGATAAATGGGCTGCAAAATGCACCTGAAAAGGCTCTGAACACCATCTAGTGCCTGCTGCTGTGGGCAGAGCCAGGGGGATGCTCCCGGCCACACATGGCTCCGTGTGTATGGGCTGACTTGGCAGGCGTCATTCTATCCATTACCAGCTAATGCAATGGAGCTGGCTGACAATGGGCTCAGCGGCTGCCAAAATCCAACATGCGGCTTGCAGATGTCCCAGGGACCAGCAAACCCTGCGGGAAGATCCATGCGGTACAAGAGGTTACCCTCAATTTGCTTCAGATGCTGCTCGCGCTGTTCGACAGCCGTCCTTGGAGGAGGGGGCTTCTTTGGAGAGAAAAGCATAAATCCAGCTCTGCATCCAGACCGTTCGTATCTTCTCTGCTTCAAATTAAGTGACTGGGGTCATTTTTTATATGTTGCAATTTGTCTTTTACCTGAGGGCATTGTGGAAAGGAAAGAAAAAAAAGTGAATCTGGCATGAAGGAGCAGAGTCTTTAGCAGACAATTAGCTGAACTAACATCAGGTTCTCCCTAAAAACATCAAAATGGAGATTAAATGTAGGCAGACCCCGCTAATGCCCTGCCAGTGGCTCTGGCAATAAATCAGTGCCGGTGGCTGCCTGGCAGAAGCCAGAGGGAGACGCGCACAGCCCCGATCCCCGGTGATGCTGGAGGACAGGAGTGGAACAGGAGAGTCCCCGGCTCCCACCAGCACCATCAGCCTCACACCAGAACCTCCCAGTTTGCTTTCCAAGGCCAAGGAGCAAGCGTGATGCAAACAGCCAGCGCAGCAACCAGACAGGCAGAGGATGACGCCAATGCCACTACCAAAAGCCGTCGAGCGCTTGTTGCTTCAGGCAGCCAACCGATGCGGTTCAGGAAACAATGCCTCGTGAAAGCATCTGCTCCCTATTTCCACAGCAACGACAAAGGGCTTTGTGCAGGCTTCGGTTTGAAGCAGGGGTTGGCTTTGCTCAACAAGTATGTAAAGAAATTTGTTGTTTTATCCACTACTATATTAATGGCAAATGAACTGCTGGAAGCCCCAGGAGCATGGGGGGACCTGGCAGGGCAGGTCTCTGCCTGTGGTCCCATCCCTTTCTGACGCTCACATCAGTCCGGTTCGGAGCTTCACCCGGGGCTGTGTGTGCACCAAGGGCTGCCCGGTGCTCGCCGTAGCATCAGTGCCCATGGAAGCCCCTCCAACACACTGTGCACCTCAGCCCTCCCTGGCACCAAGGACACCCCTTTTCTACAGCCCAGGCTAGACCCAGGGAACCTTCCCACAGTTTCTCCCCACTTTAAACAAAAAACCTGTTTCTTACCGCCCTGCGGAGCCAGCACCGCGGCTGGGCGGAGGCGCACGAAGAGCGTGCTTGACTGGAAATGTTTACTGCGAAGATACACACAGAGTGCACTGGTCGGGCAAGCCGGGGTGGATTTAGGTTCTCACTTTGGAGGAGGGCATGTCCCTTACCCAGAAATCGCTTGGTGGAGGCGGAAAAAAAAAGGGTATCTAGTGCTAACGGCAATCTGAACTGCCTCAAAAACAGTATTTGCCCTTCCTAAGAGTTTTATGAGACTGTAGAAATAAGCAAAGTTGGATTAGTCCCAAGTTCCCCTTCCAGAAGAAAGGGAGAGGCTGGGCAAGAGGACGGGAGCCTCTCCGCCCTGCCCATCCTGCCCATCCTGCCCGCCAACTCCACCCTGCCTGTCCTGCCTGCACCAGGGAGGCAGCTCTGGCTGCATTTGGGATGGGGATGCTCCTGTGCAGCCCTCCTGCTCCCCAGGGTCACATTCCTCTTGCCGTGAATATCAGACAAGACCGGGAGCGATCCCCACGGTATTGGTCTGCATTTGTCAGCACCTTTCTCCCGAAGCAAACCCCAGCCTGAGATGCAGTGGAGGAGATTTATTTCTTCTGACAGGCTCCACACACGCCACTATTTTTCTTCATTGCTCTTGACACGTCTCCTGCCACACTGGGCAAACTGCGGGGGTCGGCCGAGAGCCAGTGTCAGGGGGGTAAGATGTGAGCTGTTTTCAGACGGTTTACAAAATTAACATCCCCAAAGGATCCTGCCACTTGCAGGGGCTTCCAAGAAGGGCTCTGCAGCTGCAAAACCGGCCGAGCTCCCGACCTCACCTGCACGGACTTGCTGCAAGCTCCTTGGGGCAGCCGCACTCTCCGTAGAGCCCCACGTGCCGTGGCCCAGGGACACCTCACCACGGGGAGAAGAAGCATAACCTTGCCCTGAATTTTCCATATTAAAAAAAAAAGCCAACTTCTTCAAGAAATTTAGACCTATTGTATTTTGATCAGAACACAAGCAGCCCCGTGCCGAGGCAGTCTCTTTTTAATATATTTGGTGATTTAATGAAAAATATGATTTCCTCTTTGTTGAAAGCAGATACATTTTGGATTGCCCCCGAATGAAAATATAAGCTTTTAGAAAAAAAACTATTTGATGAAAACCTGTTAAAGCCACGCTGTTTATAGCACCCACGGAGAGCTCTGTCTCAACACTCAGCATCAGACCTGGCCAACCACAAACCACAGGCGTGCTTTGGGTCAGTCTCTTTTTTTCCAGCACTCTGATTATTTTTTCTCGTGAGGATGGGGCTGGGAAGAACTCAGCCTTCAGCACAGTACAAATCCTGCCCTTTTGGTAAAGTGTAATAAACTTCTTCCCCCGACACATAGGAAAATGTTTTAAGGCAAGACTTTATAGAGAGCATCAATCACTTTGGAGGTGATGGAATTGCTGCAGAATTATAAGCAAGTCTGAAGTGTCTACAGAGGACTCTAAACACTGTCTTCTATTTATTCTCTGTGTCCTTTGTAAATGTAAACTTCAGTGGAGTCCAGAGGCCCTTCCGTCTCCACGGCTTGTCAATCCAGCACCTTTCACCACCGCTAAAATCACAATTAAAAAAAAGGGGGATTACAAAAACAAATAGAGAGCTTGCTCTTGCGAGTGATGGCTGTGGACTGGCGTGCTGCTGCCGGCCTCCTTCCCCTGGGAGCAGCGCTGGGATCCTGTCCCATGCCCCCCAGAGCCACGTCCTCCAGACCCTCCTCGCCCGTGACCATCTCCCACAGTGGGCAGAGGAGAGAGAGGAGCAGAGCTGAGGCTGGAGGAGGATGCGTGTCCTGGCCACAGCACCCGGTCCTGGCACCCACCTGTGAACCCATCCTGGGGGGGGAGGAGTAGGGAGAGAAAGACCCAAACTAAATCCTAGAGAAAACGGGGATGGAGACCTGGCCAGACGCGTGTGCATACACATGTGTCCCCACTGTTCACGGACAGGTTTTTATCTCCTACAGACATTAGCCTACCAGTGAGGAGCGGTTAACGGTGCACCGCTGAGTAAACACAGATTATGGCTCTGAAAGGCTCCAAGAAGATCAAGCAGAGGACAGTGCGCTGACAGCGGGATGGGGTTGGGTGTGGGAGAGCCATCCCAGCTGGAACAGTGCTCAGAGGACTGAGACAAGAGTGGGAAGTGACTTTGCTTCCACAGAAAGGAAAAAAAAAGAAAAGCTCTTTAATGCTTTGAAGGGAATCTATATTAAAGACTTCTCTTTGCCAAAATACCTGGAAAAAAAGTATTTTCTACATTGAAATGTCCCACAGCTGCTCAAGCCAAAAAAAAAGAGCCTGTTTTGAAAAATACCTTGCGCAGAGACTTGATCCATCCCTGGAGCATCCTCGTCCCAGCCAGAGAACAACGCCAGCACACTCACCACAGAGCCTGCAGCAGGGCAAGCTGCCATGCCCCGGTCCCTCCCTTTGAAGGGTCAGGAGATGCCTGTGGAAAGGCAGCACTGGGACTCTTCGCATTATTTACATCAGCAGATATTTTGGTTGGTACAAGTATGTCTTTCACACACAACCATGCACATCCATGAGCATCGCTAACTCAGGGCAGACCTTGTGTTAAACAGAGGAACATTCCTGCTACAGCTAACACAGGTCACACCATGATCCACTTTACCTAGGGCTGAACAAGTCCATGTCCCCCTTGTTCTGCCACCTTGCTGGGAACTTGCTTTATCAGCCAGTATGTCACTCTTGCTGGCATCTCTAAGCTTCTCAAGGGCCATTTTCTCCCCCCCAAAAAATTCAGAGCACAATTATTTTGACAGGAAAGCAGCATTTTGGGGGATCCCCCACCCACTCATAATATCCCTCACCAAATCATGCTAAGCCAGGGCTCAGAAAGGCTGGGAAAGGTAGATTTATATTAGATATAAAGAAGTAATTCTTCACTGTGGGGAAGGTGAGGCACTGGAACAGGTTGTCCAGGTATGTCGTGGATGCTCCATCCCCGGATGTGTTCAAGACCAGGTTGGCTGGAGCTTTGAACAACCTGGTCTAGTGGGAGGTGTCCCTGCCTATGGCAGATCAGATCCTCTCTCAGGCTTCTCTTCTTCAGCTCAGCAGCCCCAGGGCTCTCAGCCTTTCCTGGGCACAGAGATGCTCCAGGTCCCTCAGTATCTCCGCAGCCTCTGCTGGACTCTCTCCAGTAGCTCCTTGTCTCTCTTGAACTGGGGAGCCCAGCACTGGGCACTGGCCTGTGTTCAAGTGCAGAACCACAAGGAAAGGGTCAGTCTCTCTGTAAGCATGACCCACGCCGGGCCGTCCCCGGCCCCTGCCCAGCTCCCTGCCTGCCCTCCAGAGACTTTCTGCAGGCGGCTTGTTCTCATGGAAGAGCTGCTGTAGCAGAAGTGCAATACCAGCAAGAGCTGGCAGGGAATCCAGGGCCAAGTCTGGAGCAGAACTCTGATAATGCTGTGTTTATACCAGGAATTTCTTTGACACGCTAATCGAGTGAAGTAATAGATGGGAACTAACTGGAGATGCTGTAATGGGAATTTCAGTTCAGGCCAGGTTGGCAGCTCATCCCCCAGGAAACGCCGCTGCCGGGGCCACCTCTGCCCAGAAGCAGTGAGGAGTTTGAACAGCGACCAGGGCTGCAGTCCTGCACCAGAGCAAAGCAGCACCCAAGGATGAACTCTCCTCCAAGAGCCGGAAGAAAAGAGCCAAGGCAGCAGCTCATGTCCCCAGCACACACTGGCCTGTGCTTCCAGCCCTGCGGTGCTCGAGAAATGACAGGTGTCGAGGGCATCACTGAAGGAAAGGTCTTGTCCTCCAGCTGCTGGCCCTGGTTGAGGCAGGGCACACGTGGCAGCGAGCACTGGGTGCCCTCACCTTCACTGCCTGCTGGGTTTGCCAGCCCTGGACTCAGGTCGCACTTGGAGTTTAAAAACACAAGGTCAGAATTCCCCAGGGAGCAGATCAGCCCGGGCATGGCCACGAGGCTCTGGCGTGTCCATCAGCGTGGGCCAGACGCCAGCCACCACCTCGGCTGCATTTTATTTCCCAGTGGCTGAGATGCCAAACTTCTCCTGGACTGGGGAATTATTCCCAGCATCAGCTGCTCAGGAACACACCACATGCTTGTTTAAACAGCATCAGCCGCAGCCCAGCCTCTGTGCCCGGCATCCTCAGGTGCTGCCCTGAGGAGCGACCGGCTGCCAAGTCTGGCAAAGGGGGAGCAGATGTGCCAGGAGGTGAGAAGCGCTCACCGGCTGCAGACGACCGTTTGCGAGAGGCAATGGCCTTCCCATCACTGCCTTTGCCGTTTAGAGGGGAACAAGGTGGGTTCTGATCTGTGTCTGTATTCGTGCAACAAGCCAAAACGCACCCTTAGCAAACGGGAAGGCGGCCGCGGCACAGCAGTGCTGTGCAAACCAAAGCAACAGGACGAAAGCCTCCCCCCAGTTCAACCCTGGAATAGCACCGGTAGCAGTAGGTGCAGGCTGTGGGAAATGACTCCAGGATGATCTCTTGCTGTTGTAGGTCCTGTTCAAGCTCTGTGATGACTTCCCAGTGCCTCTGCTCCCCTGCAGAACCACCGCGCTGCTCCGGCAGCAGGAGCTGGGCACATGGGCTGGCAGAACTCCCAGGCAAATGCAGCCAGAGCCCGGGTGCCCAGGGAGGACATGGGCTACATGTGCTTGACTCGGGTTCTAACTGCTCCCTGGGTTCTCATAATATCGCTTGCAATAAAGCTGCACACGTTTTTACTAAGCATGATTTGTGAGCGCCGATGGGTTGTTTTAATGACACAGCAGCCTGCTGAGGAAACACCACTTCCCCTCCTGCTTAGTCCTCCCAACAGGCGACGAGACAGAGCTCCAAGCCAAGGGAAGCAATCTGATCACAACGGTCGCTTGCAGAGCGAGAGATCCAGGTTAGCCAGGGTGGACTGGAGACTCGTTGACCTCTTCATAAGGCTATCAAATCTGGCTCAGAGGTGCCCGCAAAGCTTGCCAGCAGCACCAGCCCCGGAGGTGCAAGCTCCTGATGCACCCGAGGTTTGGACCACCCCAACGTGTCTGCAGCACAGTTCCAGTTGCCAGGCAGGCAGGACACATGCTCAGGTGAGTCCTGGACTGGGAGCCCCTTCACCCACTCTGCCCTGGCAGGGCAGAGCCGGGCATCGGCTGCTCCTGAGCTCCACAACCAGCTCCTCGGGGCCAGCGAGGGTCCCTGCCCTGGGCCTGGCACTGCGCTGGGCCAGCGCCCTCAGCCTGGTCTGCAGCAGGGGAACATATGGGACCCGTTAGCTGGAAGCATATAAAATTCAAAGCTGTATTAGTCATCGGCTCCGTCATGTTCATTCCACTGCTGGTAGACACTACTCTTGCAGAAGCGACCGACAACTGCTTGTGTTTCTTACTGTCAGCTCCAATAAACAACTGTGTTTAATGCTGCGGGGGGAGAGGGGTCTCAGAAACTCGATCCAAAAATAACAAGTTTTAAGCACGATATCCTCGCCAGCTAAACGTCTCAGTCTCTCCCCATGTTTGCCATGCTGCACTAGAGACAAGCAGGGTCTCAAAGCCAAGGTGACCCACCATTAATAAATAGCTGACCCCCCGTGTGCCATCCCAGCAGCCATCCTGCCGAGCCCACTGCTCAACCGCACATCCCTCAGCGCGCAGGACCCCCAGATCCTGCGCATTAACATTCCCAGAGTGACATCTCCCGAAGAATCCAGGGATAAATGGGTTGCTGGCTGATCTGCAAAGCACTGAGGTGAAGTTATTAGGAGGTGTGTTGATGGGGAGCCAAGGGCTGGGTCTTGATGGGGGCCGAGCTCTTGCTGGTCGCTCAGCTGGCATATGATCACCCCATGGCCCCGGGAGCTCAGCCAGGCACCGCGGGCAACCAGCCGGTGCCACCCCGGCAGACAGCACCACGCGCCAGCCGGTGAACACGGCACGGCTCTCACCCTCATAAAGGGCTTCAGTGCCCTGCTGCTGCTGGAGAAACAGGGCCGTGCTGAACGCATACGGCAGCTTGGCAGAGGCTCTTCAGGCACCCCGGCATCGTCACACTCCCCCCGGTGCCCTGCGAGCACAAGGGTTGCCCTCCTGCCAAAGAGGACCCAGAGCCCAGCGCCCAGCACCACCTGCCCAGCAGAGCTGTTGGGGCACCTTCTGAACCTGTAATGGGACTTGGTCCCAATTAATAATAGATTAAAGCAAAAATGCTTTGCCCTGTTGTGGGTTGGGTTTTTGCAAAGGGAAGGGCTTTTCAAAGGTGTCTCAGGATACCACATTCCCAGCTCAGGATGGGCAGCAGGATCAGGAACACTACACGCACTACTCGCGCATTTTGTCACCTCTCATACGTTGCTGTCTCACTTCTCATGGACTCTCCCAGTTCAAGCTACAGCCAGGATACCTGCAGACCACGGGTGCCCTCATGCCTTGTGTTTGAGCAAAAGAAAAAATTAAAATGAACAAGCAGAGCAGGCCTGCTCGCTCACAGCTCCCTGGTGCAGCTTGCAGCCGCCTCCAGCCCGGCTGCAGAAGCTGGTGGAGCTGAGCCGGAGTCATTCCCACTTCTCCATGTGGAAATCCAACCCAGCCAGGACCGGGGCACTGTGCTGTGGATTGTGAGGTTCTCGCAGAGACAAACTGGAAGAGACAAGAAGAAATAAACACGCGATTGTGAGCAGGGGTCCTGGGGCACGCGGCCGAGGGGCAGATCTGGGCGATAGCAGGAGCTCCCAGGGAGGAACCGCAGAGCTCAGCGCATCTGTCCCTCATCAGCGGCACTGCCAGACCCCACGGGAGACCCCAGGTGAAAAAAGAGCCAAGGTTACTCATGCTCAGTTAGTTCAAGAAAAAAAACGTTTCGCAAGAGTCTCTCTCCATTCCGTTCCAGAGGTGATGGGGAGTTCTGAGCTGTTAGAGGGTTGGGCAGCTGCTGCTGGAAAACCTGAGTTAGGGAGAGAAATGTCACCCCAAATTTATTGTATTTACTTTCTGCAGTGTTTTCAGAATTTTTTACTCTTCGATAGTTTATATTATACACATCTATCAGCTTTCCTTCAGGCTTTTAACCCCAGATTCACTGTCTCAGGTTATAGCAGAGAGTGATGAAATGGGTATTCCTGGGGCCAAGCGCTGGCATCTGTGCAGAGAATGGATTGTGGCCAAAATTTAAATCATCAAATGGCCAAAATGAACCCAAACCAAGGGCTGCTGCACACCCAGATCTTCTGTGCCCTGGTGCAGTGGGCTTCCATGGAACTCTTCAGCTCCTCTCAGATGTGGGACTTCACTGCTGTTGGAAGCCCCCCCACATTTTATTACTGGCTCCGTCAACATATTCCTTATCCATCAGCACCCAATTTTCTTCTTTTTCTTTTTTTCAGGGAAGAGATAGGCAAAACCACATTTTGCCCAAAGAGGTTTGCAACTAAAATGGCCTCTTTTGTAGAAATCTTGCTTTTAAAGAGCAATCCTCCAAGAAACCAAGGCAGCCATCAATGGAACCAGCCCCACCAGCCCATGTCCTGTGCATCAGATGCCAGTAATGACAGGTGAAGGGGGGACGTGAGCAAAACCAGCGCCGAAAGCCTGGCAAATGTATCAGTAATGAGTAAAATTAACTCCCTGGCTGTGAAACTATTGAACGCCACAGCCTCAAAAGCGGACAATGGGATCAAAGCTGGGATTTCCCCTCGCTCCAGCCAGGCTCAATGGAGTGCCCGCCGGGTGCCGGGCTGGTGCCCCTGGAACGCCCGGGGCCATAAGCTGCTCAGGAAGGTTCAAAGGAGTCCACACAGCCTTGCACGGCTCCTGGGGCCCGGACACAATTCCCAGGCTTTCTGGGGGCTCGCTTCCCAATGGGAGAGAGCAGAGCCAGCGGCGGGGTCTCCTGGGCTGCCCACAGGGAGGGTGAAGGGGCCAGAGACCCCCCCAGTGACCCCAGTGCCTGGAGGGGCCGCAGAACCTCCCCCAGCAATGGGATAATGCTCGCTCCTGCTGGCAGGATTAGCCATATAGCAGGACAGCTGAATCAGACGCTCAGCCCTTAACAGGATTACTCTCCCAGGAACTCCAATGAAAATACAGACACCCTGCCCACGGTGCGGCTGCCTCCACTCCCCTGCAGCCCCCCCACTCACCAAACACCCCACGGGTCCCCACCGGGTGAGATATGCTCCTGGTTTGTTTGAAATATCATAATAAAGGGTTGGGCTGAACTCCTCATGCCTGCACGGGGAATGGGCTCAGCTTTCCCTGGGCCACAGGGGACTTGAGCTCCTCCGGGGTCCGTGCTGACCCCGCTTTGCAGAGCATCCCACCAGGCAGGACCAGGAGGCTCAGGCCACCAGTGTGGCTGGAGCTGATCCTCATCCCTGTGCCACCCCAGAAGCGCACGCTGCCATCTCCTTAGCCACAGCACTGAGACTCTTGCTGAAACCTCAGTAAGCCACAGCCCGCAGGTTTCAGAAGGGACAGCAGTGCCCTTGGAGCCGGGATCCTGACCCAGCCTTGCCACGAGCGGGTGGTCAGAGCACACCAGGGGCCATTTCTTGGGGCACACGCACTGGTCAGGGAAGGGAAAAGGGCAGTCCCATCAGCCAGACACCACGACCAGACATGCAGGAGAGGACCTGACAAGTCTTCCCACTTCCAGGTTTGATGAGATACCCCTGCTATCAAGGGGAATCTTTCAATACTCTCTAGTAACTCTGGATCAAACCCTCAATTTCCATAAACACAAATCTTCAGGTGTCCAACATAAGGGTCTCCTCCGCATTCCTCCAGAGAGCCTGGATGCTTCCCAAGCCACAGTCCTGGCCCACCCGGATTAACAGAACAATCAGGCCGGAAGCAAATCACGAATGCAGCTCGGTGAGATGCCGCTCTCATTACATCTCTGTTTCCTTGAACAGCGGATTTGCACCAGACCAGACATTTTCAAGGCACGGGGAAGCACCATGCAAGACAGAGCTGTACAATTTCCAGGTTAACAAGGATTTTGATCTGCTCCAGCCTGCCAGCTCCACAATAGCCCTCGCTGCCGCCTCTCGGCACAGCAGCACGCAGGTCATCAGAGCAAAGGCTCTGTTCTTGGCACACCGGGGCTGAAAGCACAGCTTGCTGCCCTGACTCCTTGTTGGATTTCAGAGACGCTGGCGACTGAAAAGCTGATCCAATTTAGCCACAGTTCATTATCCGACATAGCATGACATTGGGACACTCGCAGACATAATCCAGCTTCCTCCTGCCTCGCAAGATGTATTGACCAAAGGCGAGAAAACAGAGCTTTAATAGCTCTCTGCTGTGCAGATGAATCCAGGCAGCAGCAATGAGATTCTTTGGGCTATTTCTATCCATCTCACACAAGAGTAAATGAGAAGCTTCTACAGGTTTCCATTAAATTTCTCTCCATTAATACCAATATAACAGATGATAATTTGTCCTCTTTTTTTATACTTTTCTGATTTTTTTTAAAAAATGCTAAAACTATTCAGCTTCTAGCTGAGCTTAAGATAAAAGTTAACCTCTGAACCATACCAGAACCTTTCATGTAAGGCACAATAGCAAGAGGGCTTTTTACAGCGAGTGCAGATCAGTAACATGTATTTCTCCTGTCTCTGTTTGCCCCCATCCTCACCTGACACCAGAAGCCAGGGTACAAGGGTCACCAAGCTTCACAGCTCGCTTCAGGAGGTGGCAAGAACCACGGGTGCCCTTTGAGGTCAAGGTCAGCCCACGTCACCGGGGCTGAAGGCAGGCACACCGCGCCAGCAAGAGCGGTCCCCAGTGAAACCCATGCAATGAGACTGGCCAGGACTGGGGATAAACACGAGGAGAAAGGGGCCCCTGTTCCCTCTGCCCCCGAGAAGGTTGCTCTCACAGCAACAAAGAGATATTCATTAATTAAGACTCACAACACTCATGCTGGAGAGGTTTTAGCGCATATGCATTTTTAAAAAACATACAAGTCTGCACACCTATGCACACCCGCACCCAAACTGTCGTTAGCAGCTCTCGTTACACCTACGAGCCATTCCCACCATCCATCCAAAGGGGACCTCCCCGGTTCAGAAGGGGAATGCTGTCTGCCATGGAAGGAGGGTGCAAATCCCAGTTGGAAGAGGTCAGGGCTGCAGAGGTCCCACCCCAGGCCCTGCTGGGAGCTGTGGTTTTGCAGCTCAGAGCAGTCCTGACACAGGTTGCTCACTGCCTGCCTTTGTGGAGCAGCTCTCGGGTAGGTCATGTCCACTCCACACAGGTCGCCCTGTCGCTGTCCTGGCAGAGGCTTCACACGGGTTTTGTAATAACCTGTTATCTGATCTGGAGCTCTCTGGCCTTTCCTCTCAAGCGGATGGTCCTTCAAGCCCATTCAGGGACTATGAGTCACAGAAGAAGCACTTAAAACCCATCCTCGGTGATAAGGTTAGAGCTGTGAGCGGTGCATTTCCTGCCCTAGTTTGGAGCTACGCTTGGGCTCGACACACTTCCTCACTTATTCCACCTTCTCTTTCACCTCCCAGATTCCCGAGCTGCAGCGGACATTCGCCCGGACTTGGTGACTACACCAGGGCTGGAAAAGGGAGCAGGCAGCCAGGAGAGCTCAGGTCTGTGCTGTTGACCTGGGGAGGCACCGCGTTATCCGCAGCAAGGGCAGAACAAAAACGGTGGGAACTTTGATCACCAGCCCACGAGCAGCTCCTCTGCTCACCCCAGGACCTGGCAGAAGGCTCCGGGGTGGCTCAATCCTGCCGGGCTGCAGCGGCGCTGGCAGCAGAACGGGCTCACAACGTAACAGAAAGTGCAGCTCGCAGCTGCCAAGCCGGCACTGGCCGTGCCGAGAGCATCAGCCGCGGTGCAAGCAGGGATCTGGTCCCACATGGTGAGCCAGGCTCACAGCTCCGGTCCAGTCGACCAGCGAGCTCCTCACCTCTGCCTGGGCAAACGTGAGCTCCACGTCTGGGAGACCCGGGAGCGGGCGAGCGCCGGCCGCAGGTTCATGACACGAGCGGTAAATCACCATCGCTGTCGGGCACCCATCCCAACTGCATCCGCGGCTCGGCAGCATCCCCCTCGCTATCAGCTGCGGAGGATAAGAAATTTGCCCGACATTAGTGAAATGATTATTCTTAATACTCAGACACCGATCATATTCCCGAGGAAAAGGAAACATAAATCCTTCCCTGCACTGACAGCGACAACCCACATCCCTAGATAGGAGGGAACTAATTAAGTCTGGTCATTCCAGCCAAAGCCCAACCAGCGTGTTTGTACAAGCTTTGCGGTCAAAGTATGTGCAGGATTTGGCCCCATTTCCCCACTTCTATTAATCACAGGAAAAATTCTCCATTTAGAAACAATGCTAGAGATATACCTGATAGGTTTTTTTTTTCCCCTTGGCCACTTACCACTTGGCAGCAGAGATGAAGTTCTGTCTTTGCAAAACATTTTGAAACTGGTTTCTGTTCCAATTCAGAATCACCCACCCCAAAGCTTTCCAGGTTATCTGTAAAGAAAACCCAGATAAATGGATGGCTTGAAATGCTTCAACTGATAAACTCTGAATATATTATTTTAACTGTAGTTTTGTTTTGCATTATAAAGCAGAATGAAAATGTTAACAGCCAGAGAACAAAGAGTCATTGGAAATGGAAAAGGTCATTTTGAAAGCGAAGGAACGGAACATTTTTGTGCCCTGGGGACCACCTTCCCTTTCCCCCAAAGCTTGACAGAGTTTCACAAAACATTTCAAGTTGGATGTGCTTTTGGGGGGAGCCGAGCTGTTCCTGCTGGGGAGAGTGAGGAAGAACTGCGGGAACAAAAAAAACAGCTAGAAACCGGGACACAGAGCACCAATGCCGCAGTGGTACCTGTCCCTCCAGCCAGGCTCTGGAGCTCCTCTGCTGGTTTAGGCTTGGCTTTGATGCTCCCAAGCCCCATTTCAGCCACTCCAACAGTGTCCAGGGAAGGTGGAGATGTTCCCACCAGCACGGGAAGGTGGTCGCTCCAGGGATGTGCAACAGGCACCCTACACTGCTCTAGCCCTGTAAAAACCCACCTCAAACCCTTGCCTGGTTATAAATAAAGCAGCCGCTGACCTCGGAGATTAATCAGTGGGCCGGTGTCTCTGCGTGATGTCACCCTGTGTTTTTCCACAGGCCTGTCAAATTTCAGCCCCGTCTGATCTGCCGATGACAGCCGGGGCTCGCGCCTGCCAGACAGCACCGGCCCGGCCGCGGTCGGTGGGAGGGAGAAGCCGAGAGCGGAGGCCGGCAGGATTTATGGCCAGTTTCTCCCCGGCACGCTCTCCCGCGCTCCCGCCGCGCACACAATACACAGATGCCTCTGGAGGATGACGGAAACCGGGGCCGCTTGGCGCGGCACGGGTATTTTTAGGTGTTATTCTGCCGTTTCTGACTAACACAGCTGGATTTGCGGCCATCAATCTGAACCTGGTCGCTCGTGCGCAGCGAGCTGAGCGGGACGGAGCTGTGTCCAGGCTGATGCTGCAGCGCAGGATGGGTCCTGCCGTGGGAAACCGGCTCTTCTCAGGGCACCGCACCAGGCACCGGCCTCGGGAAGGCACAAAACCCCCAGGGTGGAAACCTGGGTCTGACATCAGGCAGGGTTTTAATTTTCACTGTTCAACTTTTACCCTAGCTTGCAGTTAGACTTGCTGCCCAAACAACTTCCCACACTGACCAGGCAGGAGTTGCCCACCTCCGGCTGGGCCCTGGCGGGCACACATGGAAGGGGACATTGTCCCCACATTGTATGTGCCCACATCTCAACAGAGACCAAAGGCTTATCAACACCACGTGGCTGCGAAGCCGGGCATTGCATGTCCACACAGCAATTCATCAATTAATCTGAGAAGGAACAAAGTAATTAACAGGGGAAGCAGGGGATAGACTAACAAAGCCTCTGCTGAAAGGGCTGGCTCCTGCCTGTTTGTTTGGCTCCTGTTTCTATGGTGGTGGAGGCCGTTAGGAAGGGTCAATTCATCGTTCTGGTTATTTGTAGCTATCCAAAATGTATTCTTGGCATCTCTGACCTTGGAGAGATAGCCAGCGGCTGACCGGGGACTGCTCAGCCACTGGGAGATGTCGTTCTTTTGGGGGTAAAAGACCTTCCTTTCCTAACCAAGTACTGAAGCTGCCAGGGCTCAGCACACCTGAGGCTGCAGCTCAGCACCAGCCCCAGGGTCTCCTTTACCAGACCAGACAGATGCACTTGTCTCCCATGGCTGTCGTGTCCCAGTGCTGTCCCCAGTAAGGGACCCCTCACCTGCCTCCTGCCAGCCTGGAGCTGCTTCTCTCCAAGCATCCTCCTTGGCACAAGCCGGGGGACGCTGGGGCCTGGGCGTCAGAGCCCCCGACAAGGAGCAGGACGCCCTGCCAGGAGCAGAGCCCCTGCCTGGGGCTCCGCTGGTGTGGCAGTGACGATGTCCAGCACCGTGTCCCTGCAGTGCCCAGAGGAGACAAGGACAGCGGCTGTGGCCGCTGCGCTGACCCTGCCAGCACATGGCCCCTCTGTGGTCCCTTCCGCACCAGTTCAGGAGTTTGGATGGTCCTCATTATCTGTCCCAAAATAAGTTCCCAATAAATCTGTTTATAATGGAGCTTTGTTGCCTCAGAAAATAGGTTTCCCATGAGGTCAGCAGGCCTGGCACTGAGGGTTATCCCAGGACGGTGATTTTTCCCCTTGGGGTTCCAAGCGGCTGCAATTATGCAAAGCTCCGAGTTATTCCTGGGGCTGCTGCATGAAAGGTGAGCTTCCAAGCTGTGCCCAGCATGGGCATTTGGAGGTGCAGCGATCCCTCTGCAACCCCGCCAGCTCTGCGCGCTCCTGGCACAGCCCCAGCGCCTGCGCCCGCACAGCCAGAGCAGGAATCCGGCTCCATGGTGGGGGAGACAGCTGGGGAGGAAGAGCAGCCTCCAGAGCCAGCCCTGCTCCAGGGGCACAGCACCCTCACCCACGGGAAGACAGCACGGGCAGGCAAGACCACGCTGCCGTCACTTGCATGGAAAGCTGAGGAGCCTTCTGCAGAGCAGGCGTGGGAGCGGTACACGTCCTGGGCTTGCAAGCCCTGCCTGATGGGGCCCTGAGCACGCTGCAGGAGGGATGGCACCTACAGAGCAGCTCTTCAGGGCAGGGAATGCCACAGAACATCCTCACCTGTGCGTTTCCTCACCCTGCTTTCCTCCTCCGGGGTAACGTGGACTGTCCCTCTGCCCCTCAAGGCACGGCCCCAGGCCCTGTGGTGGCTCTCCCAGCTTCCTGGCAGGACCAGCCACCACCTTCAGCACCCAGAGCAAGTCTCTGGAGTCACCAACCTGCTAAGAAAATAGAGAGCTCGTTCCTTTGAAGTTAATGAATCGTGAGAGCCTTTGAAAGCAGAGCCTTGTTTATTTACCCACCATAGCTCATGTGGCCGGAGCACCCAGACACCCCGAGCGCATCGCTGATTTGAACGGAAGATCAAATGGAGCCTCTGCCCGGCCGAGCCGCTGCCCCGACCTCCCTCGCAGACAGGGGACAGCCTGACACCGACCCAGGGGACAGCCCCTGGGCTGACAGTCAGGTCTGGTGGAGGAGAGCATCAAAATAAGCAACCAGGTTGACAGAGAAATTCAGCACGCTGGGTACAAAGCGCAGTGAAACCTGGCCCAAGTATTCCCCTTCAACACCCGACTTCAGCTGTAACCCCCCACACAGACACCCACCATCCTCCCAGGGCCTGCACACCCAGAATGCTCGTCACCTCCTCCCCTTCCTTTCCCACCACAGCAGGACACAGAGAACTCAGGCTCCTCTCTTTGAATGAAAACAATGCAGTAACACAGAAAAGCCCAAGAAACGGTAGCCGCAGAGCCCCAGCGCGCTCTCTGCTATGATGGAGCGTGGATGCACAGCCCTCCACGCGGGTCTGTAAATACCGCCCTGTCAGTGCCACCGCTTTCGGAACAAGCTGTAACGCCTGCTCCAGCTGGGCTCCCAGACAAAAGGACAGCACCCTACCAGCACCAGCTCTCTGTCGCTGCAGTTTTCCCAAGTATAATTGGATTACAACCAAGTGCGAGCTTCTAGTCCCCATTTCCCTCAGGTTGGGGAAGCCGCTCCCAGCTCTGCAACAACAGGAATGGAAAGGAAAGAGCAGAATGAGCAGAGCTGGGCAGAGGGGAGGGGGTGGCTGAGGGCTCCAGCAATGTGAAGAGGCCTTTGGTGGATAATGAGGTTTTACAGCCCCAGGAAATAATTAGGGATACTGGGAAGTGCCAGCAATAAGAGGTTACCCATTGCAGCCCAACGCCTGCTGGCCTCCAGGGTGTAGGACCAGCCTGGCAGAGACCACACGGGGAAGAGGGAGCGCCCAGGTGAGGCTGGTCTCCACCAGGTACAGCCAAGAGTTTTAGGGCGATGACTAAAGGAGAGCTGCGAGCCAAGGGCAGCTCATCCACCAGCCCTCCCAGTCCTGCAGCCACAGACAGCGGAGGCACAGGAGGCACACGTCTCCCCAGCCTGTCCCAAAGGCTGTGCCAGGGCAGGAAGGCGGTGGCCCTTGCCCGGCGCTGGGGACACCACCGTAAGGCCAGCGGCCGTGCCCCCGTCCCCCGGTCCTCTGCCCGCAGGTCCCCGAGCAGCCGCTGTGACACCCACCCCCCGACCAGCACCGGCGCTGCCGGCTCCCGGCGCTGCCCGCTCCTG
>VZZY01022873.1:993308-1036986 GCA_013400335.1 Eurystomus gularis
CGCCGCCCGTTTTCCCTCGGGGACCCCCCTGCTCCGGCCTGTGGCCCCCCGGCAGGGAGCTGGACGAGCCCCTCGGTGGGTCCGGCGCTGCGGGCGGCAACTCCCCGGGTCCCCGCTCCCGGCTGCGGCATCGCCCCGCGCTCTGCGGCCACGGCTTCTCCCAGCTGCGGAGTGGCTGCGCTCCCTCGTTCGGGTGAGGTGAGGCTCCGGAACAGAGAGAAATGTGCCTTGGGAAATAGCAGCCTTCTAGAAGTCAATCTCCTCCTGTCCCGAGTCCTGTGACAATGACAATTCATGCATGCAGAATGAGAGTAATTAAGGAAACGACGACCGTGGAGTTTTCCAAGCAACCTTGAGCTGCTTTGGTAGTTCGGTAACGCTGGAGAAAAAAAACAAGTTTGCTGCGGAAAAGTTCTCAGTGGCCCCCACCCTATAAAAGTCCTCTCCAGCCTTGTGGAAAACACTGTTTTCCAGGCCGATCTCCTCATCATCAGCACAGCGCAGTGGATGAAGCAGAACTTAATCAAATTCAACCCCTCTGCCACCCAAAGGGGAACGGTGGTTTCTGGAATTCCTCAGCTACCGTGGAGCACGTTGCGAGGGCTCGGGAGCACTTAATAGTCATGCCGATAACACAAGTGTTTGAGAGCGCGTCTGGGCATGTGGCAGCCACGGCCGGGCTGGCATCCCTGGGAGAGAATCATCCCTCCTTCCCGAGTGAGGAAGGCGAGCAGGAAAGCTGCGAGGGAGCGAGGAGCCCAGGGGACACGCTGCTTGGGCCGCGGCTCACAACCGGGCACAAAAGGTGGACAGCGTGAGGGGCGGTTTCTTCCAGAGAGCAGCACAGCTTTTGGGGGGGCACCTAGAATGCAAACTTGCAGTGGCAGTGCCAGTCCCGGCCGTGCCCGGAGGAGATCTCCTGGAGCCTGGTTGGCCCACGGGGAACTGAAATCACTGGCGAGAAAATGAGTCACCATCGGCGAGTGTCAGGTTGATACAGGCGCTGGCCGGGCTTCCAGCCCCAGATGTGCCCCCACCCAGCAGCGCAGGCGAAGACAGGGCCGCGTCTGGCGGAGGGTGATGTGGCTGATACGCCAGAAGCTGAGGAGGGAAGGAAGAGTCTTAGGGAAGGCGAGAAGTTGGATTATTTTACTTCATTATCGAGGAGGCAAGAGAAGGGGAGGCTCGTTAGAGCTGAGCAGTGGGTGCAGGGGGTAAAGCAGCTGGAAAAAGACGAGACATCGAGTGCTCGTGGCATCATCGGCCCAGAGCTGGGCAGTTCTGGTAACACACTTGGATCCTGGCTAGAGGGGGGAAATTCATTCTTTAGGAGGATTGTGAAAAACACCTATTTTCCTTGCTGTTGTACCCACTTCTCCCCACCACGCCTCCGCCGCGGTGTCTGTCCTAATTCCAAGGGCACGTCTCTTCCTCACAAGCGGGAGGAAAACCAGCCGCAGTTTAAGCCTCGGTAGCTGTGGCTTATTTGGAGGAAGCTGGATTTAGCTGCTCCTGCAGCGGTTTGTGTTCTCAGCTTCCAGACCCACTCCCCGGCTGGAGGGAGGAAGGGGCTCCCCGCGCAGCCCAGCAGCTCCTCGGCCCCAGGGCAGCCACACACCACCCCTCTGAACGCTTTCGGCGAGCAGAATTGGTCTCAGGGACCTGAAATAGGTGACTTTAAAAAAAAAAAAATTAGAAACCAAACGCGTTAAACTCTGAAGTTCACCTTTTTGATCGTACTTTGTGGACTAGAACATTCCTAAGAAAAGCCTTCAGCGAAGCGAGCGCTGTTCTGCTGGGTGTTCTGATAAAATAGCATGTTTAGATGAAATTGTGCTTTACTGAAAATGGTTTCACCCAGCTGTGGTTTGGGAAAAAGTTGTTCAGTGATTTACATGGGTTTCCAAGCACATCCTTAGCACTACTGATATTACAGTAAATACATTTGGTGGTGCATCATCGTTCCTTATTTTTATTACTATTGCCAAATTCTTCTAGGGATTCACACACAATAAACTTGTGGAAATAGAGGAAATGCTTCTCATTTTCAGAGCTGACTTTTAAAGTAGATTAAAAGAAAAAAAACTGGGTCAGTTCTGATCAGAGTACATGGAAAGGAAATATCAACCAAATGTTTCTTCTAAACAACTGCAAATTATTAATTTTCAGTGACGTCAGGCATGGTCCTCACCGCCTCGCAAAAACGCCAGGAATTGGTGAACTTTGGCGCTCGGCAGAGTGCCCGTGGGGTGCGTGTGTGGCTGTGCTCGGGGACGGGTGAGGCGGCGGCCGGTGCTGCCCGGGCTCCGAGGCCACCCTGACGGGCGCGAGGAGCAGCATCCCTGCAGAAAAGCTCCCAAACTGTGAAGTGCTACTTAGCAACAAAATACCAGCTGAAACACAGACCTAAATTAAGGAATGCGGCGGGAAAAATCCCTAAATCCCGTTTACGCTGGCGTGCGCTCGGGCAGGGAGAGCGGCATGGTTGGGGAGCGCGGCCGGGCAGGGCTGTGCCCCGCGCGCTGCTGAGGACATCGGGCCCCGAAAGCGGCCTCCGGAATTCCTTCTGAAAGATTTGGAAGATTAGACCAACGTTGCTTATAAACACAAACTGTGCAATAAACAAACTCGGTGTAAATAACTAAGTAGAGTTTACTCGCTATTGAGAGCCCGGCTAGCTGCTCTGGTGTGGAAAGCCATTTTAAATTGAAGGTTTGGTTATAGAAAAATGTACACAAAGCCGTATGCGCACACCCCCCTGCACCCCACCCTCACACATACCCGCTTGCCTGCGAGCCCACGCGAACCCCCCAGCCCCCCGGCGCACCAAATCCTCGTTAGCTAACTTGTTTATTGCTAACCACAGCCCTTGGAAACTACAAATATTTAATTTCATCTGGCATTGGAACAGATGGGAGGCATCAGGCTCCCAAAGAGATAAAACAAATCTGTGGAAGGGAGACCAGCAGAGGCTTGGTCGGGGAGCGTGCAGGAGCCCAGCAGCCATGGGGGGCTCCCCGAGGCGTCCGGGGGCTACAGGGGCTCCTGGGGAGCCGCTGCACCCCAGAGCATGGGGCCTGGATGGGCACTCTTGGGGATGCTCCAGTCCAGGGCTGGGCGGCCACCAGGCTCCAGCTCCCTTCCTTTCCAGGGAAGAAGATGGGCAGGGAAGCCACACCAAGGGCAAGTCATGAAGCAGGAGCACCCGCCGCACCCTCCATGCCAGAGCAACCCCAGGAGCTGGTGTTGAGCTCTTCCCAGGGGCTTGGTGAGGACCCCCCATTGCAGGTGGAGAAGGAGACGTTCCCACCAGGATGGGTAGGGAGGAGTCCCACAGCCGGTCCTCGCTGGGCTTTGCCGTGCATTTCCATCTGACCTGGTCTGGGTGCAGCGGGTGGGCACAAAGAGTGGTGGAAAATCAGCCCACGCATACGGGTGGATAGAGGGTAGAGGAGAGAGGGGGGCTCACTTGAGCAGGCACCACACTGAGGTGTGTGGGAGGGGAAATAGCATCAATAGGAATGTTTGAAATTAAGCCAAGGGAAAGACAGCTGCATGGAGGAGCTCTGCAGCCGCCGCGTAACCCTCGGGGGTGCCGCTGCCTCCCCTCCGTGCCAGCCTCAGCCGGGCAGCCCCGCAGCAGCCCCGAGGGCTTTGATGGCAGAGGGGCCAGCAGCTCACGCGGTGGCTCCGAGGGCTGCGTGTCTGTAGTTCCCAAAGCCATCCTGGACCCTTCCCTCCTCCGTGCATGCCCCACTGCAGAGCAGCTCCTCATCCTCCCGGCCTCAGCCCAGGGCTGTCGCAGGCCAGGTACCAAGAGCAGGACTCACCATCTCAGAGGGGAGATGACGACGTGCAGCACTCAGGGCACGAGGATCTCCAGGGGTTCACACCAGCTCTAGGGTTGTTGTTGCAGAGTGCTTTGCGTGGCAATAAAAGCAGGAGGTCAGCGACCAGGAAGTCTTTATCCCGAGGCGCTCCACCGCTCTGGCTGTCCAGGCGTCCGCGCTTTGAAAAATAAGTTTTAAAGTAACGTCAGGCTGATGGAGAATGAACCCTGTGGCCTTTGCAGCAGCCCTGGTGTTCTTGGTTGGGGTGTATTGAACAGATGGGTTCTCTCAGTCACTCAGCGCCGTTATAATAATCCTAATTGTGTTTCGTAGTTCATTTTTCATTAGGGTCACTTTCACCTAGAGGAAATCTTTCTTACAAAGAATTGCAGAAGAAAAAATCCTTCTGCTCTTCTGAAGTCATTAGCATTTACTATGGCTGATAGCGATTTCAGCAAAGCCTGCAGCCCACCGTGAGGAGCTCTGTGCTGTGCTGGGTCCTGTGGAAACCCGCAGCCTCTGCTCTGAGCACCCAACATGCAAGATATGCCACGGACAAGAGAAGACCCACCCGTGCCACTTTACCACCAGAGACTGGCTTACCTCCCCACCTCCTAGCAAAGTGCTTCGAGATTTTGGGACAAAAAATGTGATGCTTAAGGATAAAGCATCTTTTGGATGAGCAGGTTGTACTGTATTCATACATCACCAACCGTGCCCCCGAGGAGCAGCTTTTGCCCAGCGCTGAGGGAGGTTTTGGGCACTATCGCAAAGGTACCTGAGTCTACCTGAGGGGCTTTGCTGCTCACCCGGTAGATGCTCTGTGCACACTTCATCCCGCCTGCACACCACAGCAGCCCCGACCTCCATTCCCAGGCCGCTCACGATGCAAGATGCCAACGGCAATGGGCAGGGCACCCATCGGGGTCCAGCTCCTCGGGACTGCAGCGTTCCCAGGACATTTCAATCCTTCCCACAGACACCGCATCCCACTGACTGCACACAGGAAACCGTGGAGAGGAGACTCCGACAAGGAACCGAAGGCACCCACCTGGAAAAAGGGTGAGACACGAGAAACAGAAGGATCATGGTGCAGAAAATGAAGAATGTGCCCCTTGAATGGCACGGGTGGCGGCTCAGCGTTATGATATTAAAAATTATTCAAGTGAGACTAACGCTCTCAACATACTGAGTAGAGGGTCTAAGCGAGGAAATTAGGACTATTAATCATTCCAAGGCGTTAACAACTCCAGCAGGCCAGGATGGCCCTGTTCCCAGTGGGGCTTAATAAAATACTCAGGGTTTATAATAATAAAATAGGATCACAAATGTCTATAGCTCACCTCGGAACCCACGGTGCTTCGCACTTGGCTGTAAATTGTCTGTCCCCAGCCACAGAGAGCAACGGAAGGAAGGTGCAGCCTCCTTGGGAAGTATGCAAAGCTCTTGAGGAGGTGAAGTGCTGCCAGGCGCACTGGAATTTGCTCTTTATCAGGCAAAGAGGCAGGGGTGTTGGATTTGATCCTATCTGCTGGAGGTGTCTCCAGTTGCTGCCAAGGGCTTTCCAGCCTCCCACCTAAATACGGATTTCGTGTCAACTCAGTGGGATGGGAAGAGAACAGAAGCCAAGACCGTTTGGCTCCCAAGATGATCTTTCAGGACTGTCAAAGTGGTTCTGAGAGCAGCGGGGAGGTGAATCAGTTTTTCCAGGGAAAGGACTCCAGCAGCCTGTGATACCACCAAGAAGCCAGACCAAGCTCTCCTTTCACCCTCAGCAGAGCTCTTGGAGCAGCAGCCAGCAGCGAGGAGGAGCAGCGAGGAGGATCTCTGCAAACCCAGCTCATGGCCCCAGCCTGCAGGATTGCACAAGAGGCTGAGCATCGGCCGCCCAAGCAGATGGGACCGGGACCAGGGCTGTGGGGCAGCGCTGCCGTCCCCCAGCACTGAGCCAGAAGAGGCTGGAGGTGTCCTCATGGGCAAAGCGCTTGGGCACACGATGGGCTGGAAGAGGTTCGGCTGGACTGTGCTTCACCTGGGCATGGACAAGGGGAGCTCTAGGGTGAAGATCGGCAATAAGGATCACAGCACCCAGTTTGCACAAAGACCTAGAGGTCCAGAGGATACGAGCTGGGAGGCAGCTTAGCTTGGCCAGGAACAACACCTTGGTGGTTTTCTTGCTCGCTTGCTTTCTTGTTTTGTTTTCCTGTGTTGCTTTAAATGTGGCTTGGTCAAGTTGAGAGCTCCCGAGTGCTGCTCCGCACACAGCGCGAGGCAAGAAAAGAGCCTGTTGGGAACCCCCAGGAGCAGTGACACAGACGAGGGTCCAGAGATTTAAGTTGTCCAAGCTGACAACTTTCCTTGACCAAGCTGAGAACACCCTGCACGTGATGGGCAGAGGCAGCATCGGGAAAGGCAGATCCTCAAGCTGAAAGCCCATCAGCTGGGACATCAGAGCAGAGCCTGCCGCCTGCTGAGACCCAGCTTCAGTCGGAAGAGCATCTCTGATGGTTTCAAAGCCATCGTGCTGACACAGTTCATGGTGCTGAGTCTGGCCAGGGCATCTCCTGCCCCCCGGGCATTGCATCCCCCCAACCTGCTCTGCTGCAGAATGAGGAGTTACTTGGCAAAGCAGGATCCTTGGGAAGGGAGAATCTGCAGGAAGGAGCCCTGCTACCTTGTCATCGTTTTTCAGCCGTGAATTCTCTGCGTTAACCACTGACAACGAGGAGGCCTCGCGCCTCAGCTCCCGGGTGCTGCAGCCTGGCCGGGGCCTCTCCCTGTGCAGGACAGTGGCCGGAGGCTCCTGGAGCTGCCCGGCGCCCAGGGTCTGGCTTTACTACGTCATCAGAGCTGCTGGTGCAGACATCCTTCTCCCAGCTAGGTACGGTTAACCTACAGTCGTGAACTCAGTTAAGCTCAGCTTGCATTAATCTAATTTAAATTTGTGCTTTCAATGGTGTTGGTGCAACCCCGATTTCACCACAATGGGAACTTACAACATTTCAGCAGCTGTTTTACCTCCAAAGCAGAGCACCAAAATGTCAAATTTTAGGACTTGCCAGAGAATGGCAATGTCAGAGATCTCCCGTTTGAAATCAAGCAATGCTCAAATAGGTTTGGAGTTTTTTGCAGAGCAGCCCCCAAGCCCCCGTAAATGCATCTGGGTGCTCCCAGGAGCTGGAGAAGCCCCTCGGCAGATTCCAGCCGCTTTACCCCTCCGGCCAGGCTGATGCTGGCACATCTGGGGCCGGCTCCTTCCTCCAGCAGCAGCAGTTCCCACCTGCCCCTTGCTAAGGTGCCCGAGAGCTGGTTGTGCTCTTCCTCTCCCCCCACCACGCACGGGGCTTTTCCTGAGACTTTCTGTTGTTCCCATCAAAGAGCTCAGCGACTGGGAAGCTGCGTACGCTATAAAGCACAACTTACTGATCTAGAAAGATTCCAGCACAGCAAAGAGGAAGAAGGAATGAGGTGTGCTGGGATCAGATCCCTGGGACAAGATGCAGCAGATCCCAGGAACTCACAGCCCACATGCGGCTGCCGGGATCCCCTCCTAACCCGCAGGGAGAACAGCCGCCGTGGGCAGGAGAGCTCTGAGCTGCTCCAACTTTCACCAGAGCCATCTGAGCGAGGGCCGAGACAGGACGTGGGCCTCAAGGTTCTTCAGAAGCACCCTGAGGAGTCTGCACGTGCCCCGGGGAGCTGGTCAGGCTCTGGTGGGAAGCGCGGGAGCAGGGGACACGCCACATAGAGACGAGCTGCGGGAGGGGGTTAGCACAAAGCGCATGCTGCCAAGCGAATAGATGCATCTGCCTCTGATTTGCATGTTTATCTTAGAAGCAATTTAGGTTTCTCCTTGTTTACAAGAGCCGAAGTCAGCAGACTCTTATAACAAGAACAACAACTGGGAGCCAACATGTGACGGTTGTCTCCTGTTGCCCCCGTGCATCGGCGCTCGTGGGCTGGTGGACGTGTCCCTGCCACGCACTACTGCGGAGGGAGGAGGGCGAGCAGCGCTTGACCTCGCAGGCTCTGAAAGCACTTTCCTACCGTGAAGTCTCCGGGCGCTGCTGCCGTGCAGGTCGGGGTGGGAGGCGGGGGTCCGGAGCACAGCGATTCCCACAGCTCTGCGGCTCACGCCCATCTCCTGGCAGCCGAACTCTAGGAGAAAACGGCAAATTCAGCAAGTTTGTGATCGCACGTGGATTTGCAAGGAGTAACCGATGCGGCGTCGCGCAGCCAAAGGCTGTCGGAGGGCTCGGTGCCAGCCCCTCTGCCTGGCTGAGCAAACAGCTCGGAGCTCGGCAAGGGCTGGCGCAGGGGACACGAGGACCTTGCAGGAGGCAGGATCCTGCAGAACGCCATTTGACAGAGCGGGGATCCTTATCCCCACATGCACCCCATGATTAACTCCCTCCCTTGCTTGCGCCCAGCCCCTCCTTGCTGCAGGCTCCCACAGCCTCTTCTGCCTCTCCTCACCATCCTGAGGTCCAGGCCCAAGCAGCCTTCAGCATCAGGAGCCAGCACCTCTCACAGACCTCGCTGAACTCAGGGCTTGGGCTGGTTTTTTCTGCTGGAAAAATGCAGATTCCCCAAGAGTATAGCATTTCAGAGAAATCCGCCTCTTTCAGGACAGCTTCATTTTTTAAAAATGAAGCTCTGATAAGGCAGCTGGGGAGTTCTCAGAACATCCATTGTCTTTCCTATTTCAGTGTTTTTAAAATGTCATAGATTTTTAGAAACAAAATCGGAAGGGATGCTTTAATCAATCCAAAACAAATGTTTGGGATTTTTCCCTCCCCAGATTCTGCTTGGCAGGATTTTCTGATGTTCCCCGTCTCGCTCCATTTCAGAGTAACTGAACCCAACTGGAGCATTTCTCACAGAATGGAAGATCTTGGTCTTGCCGAGATCACCGCAGCCTTTCCAAGACACACGAGGAATTTTCCCCCTTGCTGTGCCACACCAGCTCCCAGTGCCACAGCAAGCGCGGGATGGGATCCAGCACGTGATCCAGGCCCGTAGGTACCGCAGCGAAGATGCTGCTGGTTTTCAGCCCCAAGCTAAGGGAGATGCAGCCACCGACCCCGGCGGGTCTGGGACCCTGCTCGGCACGGAGCTCCCTTCGCCCTGCTCTCCTGCCACTTTCTCCTGCTGATAACGCTTGCTCTGATCTGGGTACTTGGCAGGAGAATTAATGAGACGTAATTAGCTCAGAGTGTGAAAAAGGGAGCGCCTGGTGTTTATCTTGTCTGGAGGGTTTCCCTTGATCCCAGCCTCACAGGGGATGGGGTCAGGCCGTGCTTTATCTGCCTGCTCTCCTGTCCTGGCGGCAGCTCCTCTGCCCCTGTCTCCCCAAAGCCAGCCCCACCAAACCAAAGCCCAGTGCCACAGCTCAGCAGCACTTGGGGGCAGAGAGGGAACCCGCAGGGTCCTGGTGATGAGGTGGCCCATCAGAGAATGTTTTACCTTTCCCAGCCGTTTTTTCCTCCAGTGAAGGGAAGCTTTGGCTGCTGCCACGACCTTCATCCTGCAGCACCGCTGCCGCCCGGCAGCCTTGTCCCAGCTCCTGGCAGCGCAGGCAGGGACACGTCAGCTGTCCCCATCCTCGCTGGGACCAGGCAGGTTGGGCTGAACCAACATGGGAACCTGGCCACGCTCCTCCTTGGGGTCTCTGCAGCCCCACTTGAGACCACTGGCCTGTAGCACCACCACCCCAATGGTGGGATGCTCCTCACCCTGCCCTGCTCACCACAGGAAGGAACCAGCCACTCTCATAGCCCAGCACACAAGTGAGGCCATTGAACGCCCGTGGTTGACATTGCTTGATGAGCTCCTGGTGGCTTTTCTAAATGGCTTCTGCCATCTCCCTTGTGCTCTTGCTGCAGGATGAAAGGCTGGCGAGCTGTGAGAATAATGCTCGCTGGCCCTCAGAGCTGGGGCTTACAAAGCCATGGGGAGCCGGGTTTATTATCCTCAGCTCCAGCCTGAGATGACCTTGTGCTTCTGCCAGCATTTAAACAAAATACTTTAAAAAAAGGGAACAGATCCCATTGCTTTCTGTGCTCGCAGGGCTTTCCTGAGCCTGCGAGCTCTCTCTGGGGCTGATAGAAGTCATAGAATATGGCCAGAGAGAGACAATGAAATATTGCCCAAGCGTATTGCTTTTGATTATTACTGAAGAAAGGTTCTTACTTCCAGTATGGGGGGTTGAAAAATTTGAGTCCCACCCAAGCCTCATCCCCCCGAGGCAGAATCGCAGCTCTGTGCTCTGTGGCAAACCTCATCCTCCAGCACAGCCAGCCACGGCCCAGCTGGGGGGAGCGAGTGGCCCAGGGATGGAAAATTCCACGTTGCCGCCAGTGCCCGGGCTGGTGCGAGGCCGAGCTCGGGTCCGTCTCCGTGTCCGTGGGGCTCTGCCAGGCTCTACCCAGCTGTGGTTTGCACATTGTCTTTCTGCTCGGAGCTCCCACCTTCTCCCCACCACTGCACGGAGGGGAGGGGGATGCAGGTGGGATGCAGGCGGGATGCAGGCGAGACAGGACACGCAGCACAGTTCTCCCAGTTATCCAGCTTCGGGGCACGACCATAGACATACTTCAGGGCAAGAGATGCAGAGAGAGGATGAGGTGGCCAGTGGATAACTGTGAACTGATAACTTGCAGCAACGAGAGGTGAAGCCTGCTCTTCTTTCTCCGCAGCCTGAGCATCGCGTGGGTGCCTGTGCCATGGACCGTTGTTCCTGCAGCATGCCCAGCCAGGAGTCATCACGGAGCCTGTGCTGGTCTCAGCTGGGCTCCATCCTGCTGCGCTCAGCAGGGCCGGGCTGGGACACAGGGAAGAGGGTGGGAGGGAGGTTTTGCACATCAGCAAGTTCCTCCGGGGCCACCCCAGGAGCTCCCGGAGAGCCCAGGCTCTGAGGGGCGTGGGGCCCAGGACCCACAGCACCCCGAGCTGGCTGGATCCTGGGGGAGATGGGCTCCCCAGGACCCCCCCATTCCCTGCCGCAGCAGTGCACACACAGAGCAGAGCTTCACCCACCCGGGCTGCTGTGGCTCGGCGTTAGCTTGTCAAGCACAAAGAGCAAAGCCAACAGCGGTGATGGCTCAGCAGTGCCCGGTCCCCGCGTCCCCAGCACCAGGCAGGTCTCACCGTGCTCTGCAGCTCCACGTCTTGCCCACACCAAGGGGATGCTGCAAGGAAGGCACATGGCTGTAGAGGATGATATCTGCAGAGCCCAGAGCAGCTGTGGCATGGCTGGAGGGAAAAAAGGGAAAGGAGGGTTTCAATATAAGACCCCCACCGCAGGGTGAGGGCCCGGGGAGCCCCGAGCCCTGCCCCTTCCCCTGTGCAGGCAGGAGGTGACATGGCCCCGTTCTCTCTCTCTCGCAGGTACATCGGGGCGCTGGGCGCAAGGGTGATCTGCGATAACATCCCCGGGCTGGTGAACAAGCAGCGGCAGCTGTGCCAGAGGTACCCCGACATCATGCAGTCGGTCGGGGAGGGAGCCAAGGAGTGGATCCGGGAGTGCCAGCACCAGTTCCGGCACCACCGCTGGAACTGCAGCACCCTGGACCGGGACCACACTGTCTTTGGCCGGGTCATGCTACGAAGTAGGTTCTGCCCTGTCCCCTTCCCATCGCCACGTGCCTTGTCTCCCTGGGAGGGTCTCTGTGCTGCTGTGCCCGGTGGCTTGGATTACTCCCTTAGGAGAGCTTTGCCTTTCCTTGTAAATTAATCAAGCAGTAATGGGAGCAGAGCACCGCATTTGGAAGAGCTGCACCAGATGAGATGGAGCAGGGGGAGCACTGGGGGAGAAGGGGGAAGGAGGAGACACCTCCAGAGAACAGGCTCATATGTAAACAGTAATGGGATATATAAATATTTGGAGAGCAGGGTTGGCCAGGACTCAGCAATTCACGTGGGAACTGGCTGTTCCCTTGCATGGCAAGGCAGAGCCGCGGCTCCACTCCTCACTTCGGGCTCGCAGGTGGAGGAGGACCACGGCCATGGGGCAGCCCACAGCCCTGCATGAACGCTGGGCACAGACCCTGCCTGTGAGGGACCTTCCTGCTGCAGGAGAGGGATGGAGACAGGACAAGCAGGGATGTACCCAAGGAAAGGTGCAATGGGGACAGGGGCGGTTCCAGAGCAAGAGCTTCCAGAGCAGGAGGCTCCAGCAGCGAGCGGACCCCGGGAGCTGGTGCAAGCCCCGGTGCTGCAGGACAGATGCTGCTGCATCCCGGGACGTGCCAGGGCACATCCAGCCACGCGGCCGCCAAATCAAAGGCGGCTGGGAAGAGCCAAGAGGAGCTCATATGGAGGCCATGTGAGCAGGGAGGGAGTGGGGGGCTTGCTCCCAGCTGGCAGGGGGATGGGGTGGACAAGCCTGCAGAGCCTGCAAGAGAGACCCCAGAGAGGAGCTGGCCAGAGGGAAGGGGGCTGTAAGCGCCGGGATGCAGCAGCACCGGTCCTGCCATGCTGCAGCCTGCCTGGCCTCAGCCTCTCCATCCCCCCGACAGCACCTTTACTCCTGCCCGCATCCTCTCCTGCAAAGGATGGGGAATGATGAAAGCTCCTCGCCACAGCCCCATCCTGCGAGGCCCAAAGCGAGCTCTGCTGCCTTTGAAGTTGCTTTCAAAGGCTCTCAAGATGAAGACGAACATGGTTTTGATTTGCAGCTTCTTTTTACAGCATTATAAAAACAGCTGCGAACTCGAACCAGAGACATGAAATAGCAGGCGGCAAGCTGTGCCACGCGGGGAGAACCGAGCCCGGCGGAGCCGGCGCCAGCTCCCGCGCTCAGCACCGGCCCCGGCCGGACTTGCTGGCTCGTCCTGCAGCCTCGGCACCGATGGGCACCCGCATGGGCCCCGAGCCACGGGTCAGCGAGAGTGACCGGTCAGGCAGCCCTGAGAGCAGCCCAACACCCCGAGCTGAGGCTCAGCCTGAAACTGCCCTTGGTCTGAAAGGTGCCAGGGAGCCGAGGCTGGGCTCGGTGGCCAGCAGAAGTGGCTGGACTTGGCTTACCTGTGTGCAGGATGGTCTCCCCAGCCACAAAGGTGCCACCACATGGCACCCTGCTCCTTGGTGGGCTGTGGGCCCCGGCACAGCCCAGCACGCTCACTCCCCATCCCGTTCTCTCTTCCCGCGGCAGGCAGCAGGGAGGCCGCCTTCGTCTACGCCATCTCCTCGGCCGGGGTGGTCTACGCCATCACGCGGGCGTGCAGCCAAGGGGACCTGAAGGCCTGCAGCTGCGACCCGCTCAAGAGGGGCCGCTCCAAGGACGAGCGCGGGGAGTTCGACTGGGGCGGCTGCAGCGACAACATCAACTACGGGATCCGCTTTGCCAAAGCCTTTGTGGACGCCAAGGAGAAGAAAGTGAAGGACGCCCGGGCGCTGATGAACCTGCACAACAACCGCTGCGGGAGGATGGTGAGTGCAGCCCCTGCCGCAGGGCCCAGTGCCCAGCCGGCCATCCCACCAGGACCTCTGCAGGGGAGCGGGCACAGGAGCAGGACCCTGGGTCTCAGAATGTTCCTCTGCCTTCCTTGTGCCCCCCTGCACACACTGCCCAGGGAACAGCCCCATGGGGATGGCAGGACCCCACTTACCTTTGCCCCCAGCACATGTCCTCGCTGATGCTGGCATCAGTGACCATGGGAATGTGTCCTCCATGCGCAGCCCCTCTCCTGTGAGGAGCCGCATCCCGCAGAGGCAAGGCCTGATGAGCTGCACCAGGGACAAGCAGAGCCAGGCAGTGCCCGATGCCCAGGTGACCTCCAGTCCTCACAGCATCCCTCTTCCCACAGGCTGTGAAGCGTTTCCTGAAGCTGGAGTGCAAATGCCACGGGGTCAGCGGCTCCTGCACACTAAGGACTTGTTGGCTGGCAATGTCAGATTTTCGAAAAACAGGGGACTACCTAAGGAAGAAATACAACGGGGCCATCCAGGTGACCATGAACCAGGACGGCACTGGCTTCACGGTGGCCAACAAGAACTTCAGGAAGCCCACAAAAACAGATCTGGTGTATTTTGAAAACTCACCCGATTACTGCGTGATGGACAAGTCAGCAGGTAAAAACCAAAGCTGGGGTTGTTGCCCAAAAGCAGCTTTTCCTCCCTCCTGACAGCCCAGCAGCTCCCAGCTAGCCCAGCCTGGCAGGGCTGCTTTGGGCTTCCCCACCGAGCCCCAGACATGGGGTCACCCAGGCCCTCAGCAAGTACCGGTGCTCGCTGAAGCGCTTGAGTCCCCACAGCACCAGGTTTGTCCAAAATCCTTGGGCTTTACACCAAAGATCCAAACCGATCAGGCCTCTTGTCATGAATGTGGTGCAGCATTTCCTCAGAGCCTTCCTCCTGCGGAGCAGAGCTCCCTTAAACTGGCAACAAGAGCCTGTTTTGTGCGGCGGGCTGGTCCTCTGAACACAGCCCGAGGCTGGGATGGGAGCGGGAAGGGGCATCGGGGCTGCGGCTCCTGCAGAGGAGATCAGTGGAAGCCCAGCTTGGAGCATCCCCTGGTCAGGGGCTCTCAGGAGCTGTGGAGAAGGCAGCACCTTCGGGGAGCCCTTTGCCTGAGCAGAGGGAGCATTTCTAGCTGTGCACGCTGCAAAGCCCAGCTCGGTGGGCACAGACTGCTCCAGGAACCCCCAGACACAAGGGGCTGCACAGAGCCCGTCCCCATCCCCCTGCTCTTGTGCTCTGGGTGGCAGCGGGTGCCAGCTCCAGCAGTGGGTTTGAGGAAGGGACCACGCAGAGGGTCACCAAAGCTCCATCCCTGGCCAGGTTCTCTGCCCACACCCTTAAAGCGAAGCAAGCACAGGCTCCACAGCCTCCTCCCCGCGGCCTGGGCCCAGCCTTTGGAGGCTACGCTGTGGCACAGGCTGTGACCAAAATGATGAGATTTCACCACTGAGGCATCTCCTAACTTCCACAGAAGGGACCTCGATCACAGAATCCCAGCACAGTGGGGGTTGGAAGGGACCTCTGGGGATCATCTGGTCCAACCCCCTGCTCCAGCAGGTCACCCAGAGCAGGGTGCCCAGGGTTGTGTCCAGCCACCTTTGGAATCTCTCCAGACCTTACCCAGATCTTACCTCTGAGAACAAGTGCAGGGAGGGGGGTGGAGGAAGCGGTCAAACAAGATGGAGAAGGAACACCCTGACCCGCTCTCACTTCCCTCTCCAGGCTCCCTGGGCACGGCCGGTCGCGTGTGCAACAAGATGTCTCGGGGGACGGACGGCTGCGAGGTGATGTGCTGCGGGCGGGGGTACGACACCACGCGCGTCACCCGCGTCACCAAGTGCGAGTGCAAGTTCCACTGGTGCTGCGCCGTGCGCTGCAAGGAGTGCGAGGACACTGTCGACGTGCACACGTGTAAAGCACCGAAACGGGCCGAGTGGTTGGACCAGACCTGAGGAGACGGGAGCACCGAGGGAAGAACCCACTGCCAACCCCCTTGCAATTTTTTACACCCCGTGCCCTGAGGGCCGTGACGTTCTGGGAGCTGTAGTTCAACTGCATGGCTTTTATTTAATGAATTCTGCAAAGCACTAAGGAAAGGACTACATTTCCCAGGAGGTACTGTGGACCCTTCGATTTGCTCAGCAAAAACTAACCCCCTACCCAGGAGGAGTCTGCGATCCCTGCTTAAACTGTGAAACCGCGGCTGCCCGTGTTCCCCTGGTCAAAGGGACGGTGCCGCCGGTGCAGACCGGGAGCACCGACGGTCGGGAGGCGATGGCTGAGGAACCCTGCACCTCCCCAGAGAATTTACACTGCAGTAAAGATTCACCAGCGAAAAAACACTAGTGCGGAATAACCCACTCTTGCAGAAAGCATTCCTGCTTTTACTTCCTTGCAAGGCCAGAGGAAGGGTGTCGTGAACCCATGAGGCAGTTCCGTGCCCCCGGCATGTCCTCGGCACACCGCGCTGCTGACCCCGCCAAGCAAGAGCCACCTCTGAGCCAGTTCTCCCTGTCCCCCCGGCCGAGGCGACAAGCGGAGCTGAATGTTGGGACTGAAACCCGAGTGACTGCACAAAGACAAGGCCCCCCCAGGCGCTGGCAGAGGGCTAGAGAAAGCAAACAGTCTGAGAACTTCCTGGTAGATTCTGAAGTCAACAGATCCAGCAGCATCTCTGTAAAACTCACCTGTATGTTGTGTATACTGCTTATTATTTTAAGTCAAAATTCATTATAAAACTATATCAGAAAATGGCATTCTTTGCTTTTTGAATTCCTACCCACCCAGTTGGGCACGTCCCCCCGAGCAGGAATCATCCCGCGGCATTTCTCCTCCCTAAAGCACAGACCTGCCCCCCAGGAGTTACCTGTGGTCTCCCACACAGCAGAGCCCCTGGCGAGTCCTTCACAAGCTCCAGGACATCTAATGGCATAGATGGGTCAGCAGCAGACGCTAGATTAGCTTCCAAACCTTTCCCATTAAAAAACCTACCAAAACAAATGCACAAACCAAACACTCCAAGCTTAAACTATCAAGTAAAACTGAAGGTGACGAGAGGAGGGGCAGGCGGCTGCAGAGCTGTCAGTAGATGTGTTGCAGAGACCAACCCCTCTCATCTCTAGACGTTTCCTCAGTTCTTCCCCCCCCCCGCCCCCAACTTGGGCCAACAGTGATTACAAAAGATGCTTTATTTAGGGCACAGATATTTTATAGGATCTGGTTAAAAGGTACCAATCCACACAGACAGACTTGATGTGCAAGGCAGATGGTTGAACCTGCAAACTATATTGACCCAGGCAAAAAAAACCCAAACCCCAAAGCCCCTGAATGCCTGCAGTTCCTGAGCAGACACTGACAAGGGTGCTTCTACACGTCCCTCCCAGTGCTCGGCTGCCCGCTGCCCCGGGCGGGCTGCGCTTTCCCCCTCACCCAGGAAAAAGAGTGTGTGTTCTCCTAATGCTGAAGATCACGGAGCTGATGGGCAGGTAAGGACATTTCACACGCTCAGAGCAAGTTTTCATGGAAGTTATAAACTCAGAACAATGGAAGGGACAAGTCAACAGCAACATTCACCTGTTAACGCTTTAAACCGGGTCTCTCTCATGCTGCTCCTGCTGCCGGAGGGGCCGGTGAAGCTCGCCGAGGAGCCGGGGCTGTCGAGATGTGTGGGCAGAGAGCAGAGAGCAGCTACAGCGGCGAGGTCTGAGGGAAGGTCAAAGTAGCAGGATGGGATTAAAGCAAAGAAGATTATTCTGGTCCTAAGCCAGCCCTTGGCTACTGCATGAAGAGCATCTCTGAGTGGGGATTTCACCCAATGGCTCTAGGAAATACTGGTTTAAGTGGTGAGAGAAAACCACTTTGAAAACCGCTCTGATGGGAACCGCTCAGTGAATCTGAAGAGCCTGTCGTGGGTCGGATCAGAGCACCTTCCTCCGTGCCAGAGCACCAGACTGCTCAGGCAGAAAAAGGACCTTCAGCAGAGCTGCTGCAGAGCCACAGACGAGCACAAATGGGACGTTTCAACAGAGCTCTTAAAACAGGTACAGGAATCCCACCCGCCGCTGCCCCTTTGGTAGAGAATTAAACCATCTCCCCTTTAATCCTGCCTTGACAGCACAAGAGCCTCAAGCGGCTCCTTTCGCCCTCTGCTCTTACAGAACTTGCGCTCAAGCTGGTGTGTACCTGGGAGGCTCCAAGGTCTCAGCCCAGGCCCTCCAGAGCCCGCTGAGTTTTGAAGAGAGGCAATTTCCCCGAAGCTTTGCTCGGTCTCGGCCGTGCCGAGGAATGCTGGCAGGTGAGCGGGCGGTCTGAGCCAGGCCAAAGGCATTTCAAGCCTGCCGTAGCGCAGCGTCCGTCAGCGCTGCCTAATCTACCAGGAAGAGCTCCCTCATTTATCTTCATTACTGCTCCACCTACCATCAATTTACGACAGGCTTTAGAAAAACCGCTGCCCCCTCGGCAATCAATCCGAGCCTCCCTCCCAGCGCAGGACATGTTCCAAGGGCTGGGAGGGACCTGGTGCCTGGGGACCTGGGGTCAGCCATCAATAAACATTTCTTCCTCTCCAGAAGAGCCCTGCGAGGTGTCTCCCGGCAGAAATACTGCTCCGTGGCAGGCCCAACCGTCTGCCCGATGAATGACACCTTAATCAATGGCTGCTGCAGAAATAAGTCTTCCCTTTGAATGCAGACGTTCAATGCTTTAAAATGAAGGAGAAAACTTCCGAGGACAGGTTGTCCTGGGTTTATGGGCTTCCATCCTTCCCCTATCATCACGCAGGTACTACAACTGGGTGCCTTCAGCACTTGGTAGAGTAACCAAACCCTCCACAGCCTGGCCAGGTCCACGGGACTCCCTGCCAGCCACCTCCCTCGTCCCAGCACAGCAGTAAATCAGGAGTTGAAATACGCGGCAGCAGGTACTGCTATTACAGAAGCGCCCGAGGAGCAGTCGTGGGACAGCCCGAGAGGAGAGGGAGCGTTTCTGCTGCGAGACTACACTCGCGTCTTGCTTATTAACAAGCAATTAGCAGAAGCGCAGCGCCTGGGACCAGACATAGACCAGTTAGCTGGAGCGAACTCCCAGTGCTAGTGCGAGACCACGTTCCAGTGCCGGCTGGAGGAACTTCAGACTGGTCTATGTCTCCCCGCAGCTGAGCCCTACCCGAAGCTCCCCTTCAGCACACTCATCCTCAGCAAGCAGATGTTTTCCATCTCTAAACGTTTATGAAGGCTCCAGCCTCTTGTTCCCTCACAAGAAAATCTTGTGATCTGCCTGAAATGTGCAGGGAGCCTTTTATGCAAGATCGTCTTCTAATTATCCTCCAGCCAAAAGCATGTTGGAACTCAAGGACAAGGAGCAGAATTAATTGCTTAATGAGCTTCTGAATGAATCACCTTCTCTGAAGAAGCTGGGCAGGACACACAGGAGGAGGTAGAGACATTGGAAACACAGAATCCACAGGAATTCCGGTATTTTCTCTACCAAGCCACGTGCGCACGAGAGCAGAGCCTGAGCCAGGCAACAGCACGGTTGGTCTGGATGGATGTAGTGATGGGATCGATGTAAGATTCTGAGCCCCAGCCACGCACAGCTTGTCCACTGCTCAGCTACCCCAGTGCTAAAGCCCCTCGTGTCTGCGGGGTCACCAGCCACAACAGGTCCCATTCTCAGGGACAGACTGACAAGGACAGACTGACAGGGACATTCTGACCAACCTTGTACAACCTGCGATGCTCTGGGTGGGATCTTCCACATCCCTCACTGCTGGAGCAGAGTCGGGGAGGGCTGCTCCAGGGTTCCTGCTCTGGAATCCCAGCTGATGAGTCAATGCAGGAGAACGCAGTAGTCAATAGTGTGTCACACTGGTTTGTAACCAGCCAGATTAGAACAGAAATTAAGAGGTTCTTCAGAGAAAGGTCCAAGACGATGAGTCCGTGGTATGATTGCACAATTCAATGCATCCAGAGTAGAAGGAAAATGTCATTGGCCACAAACAACCAAAGCAAGATCCCCAACGGAGAAACGCGCTCACCACCACGGTGCACCCTTCCTGATGCAATCGGGTGGGTGTGTTGTCGAGCTTTCCCCCGATGACCAGACTCACCGGAGGGCCTACCAAAAAGCACAACATAACAATTGAAGCTGGAAAGGAGAAAAATTCCAAGCTCATGAGCAGCATTCCCTGGTCACCGTCTGCTTCCCACAGCACTGAGGGCTGGGGCACGCAGAGCACACCCCGCTCCAGAGGCTCCAAAAAGGAGGAGGGAGCCAGGAGACTAGAGGGAGCTGGAAACTGAACCTGCCTTTCCTTTCTATCCACCTTTTATTAAAAGCTGGGTGAATTCAGACCACAGAAGCCCACTGTGATTGCTGCTGTCAATGCGACCTGATGGTCAGAGGTTTTTGACCCATAAGCAGAAGATAGGAACAGCTCACACATCACCTATGCTGCCATAACCGTGGAAGAGAGAAGGGTGGAGTCCATCTGTCCTCCTCAACACCAAAACAGGGCAAGCTGGTACTGCCGAGAGGCTGGTAGAGTACAAACCCCACCTGCTCTCTCTGCCCACGCTGCCAATGCTGTCTTCTGCTAAGAGCACAGCACCAGTGCACGTCTTCTCCCGACCTCCACAGCTGGCCCTGCTCCAAAGCCCCAGCCCAGCCTCTGGGAGGTGGATCTCCCCTCGCTGGGTCATCTCTGGGCAGGGGGAAGCACGGAATTAATCATGTCTGCACGAGCTCTGTACGTACATCTCCTTTCCTCCAAGGGCGCTTGGCCTCCTGTTTAACCTCTCCAGCCCGCTGGCACCCGAGGCAGATGATGCAGTTTGCAGAGAGGTGCAGACACTTTGCTTGCCCCCTCCCCCTGGAATCTTCCCCTCACTTGTGGTCCTTGGGATTCACCCAATGTTTCACAGAAAGAAAGAAGACCTCAAGACAAGTATGCATTTAATAAGCAGTGAGACAAATAAGCTCCAGTTATCCCAGCAGAATTACAGCACCAGAGAACAATTTTCTGCATTCCTCCGAAGGCCTGAAGAACCCAATTGCCTGCTCTCAGCCTAAATAGGTACCAGACACCAAGTGCTCCATAAGCAAACAGAGCCCCCAAAGTGCAAAAATGAAATAAGTAAAAAGCTTCACGTTACATATAAACCAGCCGTTTGCACCTTGTTATTAATGGTCTTGACTATGACCTTTAAACCCTGCCTTGCTTAGAGTCATGGATCTACGAGCCTTGGCACCCTCACAACAATTCCAGGATGAGGAGCAGGGAATAAACAAGCCTGGCCAGTGCCGGAGGAGATGCAGGAAGGGAACTGGCCCACGACAAACCCAGACTAAGAACCACTCCAGCGCAGCAGCCAGGGCTAGGAGGGGACCAGCTCCACAGGAATTTGTCAACAGAACCTTGGTGAGGGGTTTCTGATGGCAGAAAAGTCCCACTGCCACATAGATACACACACATGAAAGCTGGTAATGAACACATCCATCCCAGCTTCAGAGAACGAAGGGTCACAGCACAGAAAATAACTGCAAGAGAACTCACTGCCCAGAGGACAGTTCTGATGTGGTTTCTAAGCCCACATGAACTAGGGTTGCCTTGAGCAGACCCTGTTACCCAGAAATATTTATTACTCTAAACTGCCTCACCGCTGCTCTAGGGAGTTTTATTATTGTGACAGCGCCAATCGCCAGTGGGACGTTTCACCCCTTGAAAGCTGCCCAGTACCAAGTGACCGTGCCTGGAGGAGACAACCCTGTGGCACGAGGGGCTGGAGAACGCTCTGGAGACACACGCGTGCTTGGCTGGGCCTGGCACCCTTCCCTGGGCAGCTGGCACTGAGATGGGACACTGGGCTGAAAGGAAAAGTCCTGATCCACAAAGACCTTCAGACTTCTCATTAAAATCAGTGGTAGGGTACTGTTCTCCCTCACAACAGCTTCACTATCTGTGGTAACTCTTCCCCCTTTCCATCCCTCCCTGTCCTTTTTTGGAAAGGTGAGAGGTTGGCAGGAAGAAACGCAGCGTTCCTCTTCCTGATCTGATCAAAACTAATCTGTCGTGATGTGGCGAGAGACAAAAAACCCCAACAAGCCAACGCCACCCCTAATTCAAACCCTGCCTAAATGAACCAAAGAGACTGTAACTACCCTGGTTTACAAGCACACATATTAGCGACAGGTGTATAAATAAACACCGATTTTCAAAGTTCGTTCACTTTCACCGACTACTCAGAATGAAATGAAAATCTGGGAGTCTGCTAACACCACACCGAGCCCCGTGGAAAGGGCTTTGCCATCCCCATGGCTGGTGCGTGTTGCAGGGAAACGACAGCAAAGCTTTTCTGTCCTAACTGTCATTTTTTTGTATACATGCATATATGTGTGTACACACACACACTCACCTGCGTGCACCTTAAAGGCACGTGGACTGCTGAGGTAAGGATCTGGTGGCGAGTCCCTGCTCTGAAGTGGCAAAAGAGCGTTCCTATAAAGCAGGAGCAGCCCTGGAGGAAATCACATGGAGCTCCTCCTTCCTCAAGAAGTCCTGACACTTCTGGAGACAGGCAGATTTTCATTCCCTCGCCCATTGCCAGCCTTACTTTCCGCATAAGCCCATCCCCTTTCTGTTGCTGTCCTGTCAGGGGAGGACAGTGAGAGAAAGCAGCTCTTGGGATGATACATGGGAGGCAGCGCTTCATTTATAACCCCACACAAACGCTGGAAAATGTTCAACTTTAAAAAGCATTAGGTTGGTTACCTTATGGGCCCCTGCGGACCAAGAAGTGAAATTACACGAACACAACGTACCTATTAATCACCACAATGATTCCACGGTGAGAAACAGCCCCAATGACACATTCAACCAGAAAGAAAGTTGAGAAAATTACCTACTAGTAGTTAGGCAACTCAAAAAAAAAAAAAAAAAAATCTGGTCGTACCTTTCTGTAGGGCTCCTCGATGAATTCAAGTATTTCACTTGGATTAAAGTCCAGCCCTCGGGAATATCTAGCAGAAGGTAACGACGGCATTCCCACTAAACACGAGTGTTTCCTCTCAGCCAGAGTTACAAATAAGCTACACTTAACGTGGATGCAGAGGTGGCTTCATAGAACTTTGTTTACAAGGTAAAGAAGTATTTGGGGGAAAAAACCCTAATAATAAAAATCATTCTCAGTCTTCTGTGTCAAGATAAATTATAGGTCAGCTCAAAGTGACCCGTAATGGATTGATTTAAGTATTGTTTCAGAGAACAGAGTAGGCTACAGTGAGCTGCTTCTATCCAGGATGCAGAAACTAGAGTAATTTACACCACATTTGAAAGAAGCCATCGAGGTCACAGCTTCCATCAATCCTTCACGAAGATCAGTGAGGATTAAACATGTAAAATTGCCCTGGTTATTATGGGTAAGTATACACGCTTATCTGTAAGAGATAAGAGGGACAGCTTTTTCATGCTCTCAGCATTTATCCACAAGCCTGCGCTGTTTTTATCACTTCCACTTTTGCAAAGCTTTGGCCAGCCTGACTCTGCTTCCTCCATGCTGACCCAAATATGAAAAATTTGACATTTTCTCTAACAGGGAAGAGTGGAAATGGAGGTGACACCAATTAGCTCAAACCACTCGGCTGCCCCAGCCATCTTTTCACCTCAGTTCTCTTCAAGTCTTGACATCAACGGAAGTACTTGTACTAATACTTAAAAGTTCCGGTCTCCCCAGAGGACTTCCATGGAGGTACCACAATCACTTTGGGCACTTTCAGAAACCATCCTGCTCTTCAAGGCAAAGCAGTTTGAAAGACAAAAGATGGACAATTAAACCTACAGTAGTAACAGTACGAAATAGAGGAGCTATTTCATACACCATTTCGTTGCGTAGCGCAAGCTTATGGGATGCAGAAGAAATAAATCTTTCTTTGCACACTATGATCTATGTTAAACAGACACTTAAGCAGTCAACAAACTCGATGTGTTAAGAAGCAACCTTTTAATAAAGAAAGCAGAACCATACATTGCTGTTAACAAATATTTTGAAAAAGGCTTCTAAAATTAAATCTAAGCCAACAATCCGGTGCATCTGCGGCTGAGAAGGAAGTGTCAATATTCCAAACATCTGCTCCATTTCTGCCCTCCCCTTCCTTACAGAGGAAGTCTTAACTTCCAGTTGTACGAGTGATTAAGAGAGCAATAAGGTATTGCTCAACAAAAACTATTTTCTTAGATGATTACAGACTAAGGCCAAAGAAGAAACTCCTACATTAAACACCATTACCAACATGAAGCCTCTCAAAGACACCAGTCTGAACAGCCCTGCTTTCTTCCTTGCCCCACGTCTAAGGGTCAGCCAACCACCGGGGCGAGGTTCGTGAGAACAACAAAATCGAACCATCGTAGAAAGCACCATCATGGAGTTGGACGATGCCAGAGACTGGACAGCAGGAGAACCTCCACATTTTCCGTAATGAAGCTGAAGGGTGAAAGAAGAGTCCCAAAGCACTGGAAGAAACAGAACACAACAACAAAAGTTAGCTCAGTTTCAAAACCATCATCCTTTGACAGACTTGAGGTATGACCCAAACACCACCCTGTATCTTTCTCTCAAGGCATCAGAGCTACAATCCCTTCAACACCAATGCCATGAAATAGGCTTGTAGTAAACGTTAAATATTAGCTAAGACACACAAAAGAAGAAAAAAACCCTCTGGAAGCCGCAGCTGCAGCCTTGTCTACTCACCCCAGGCACGGTCACTCAGCTGGATGCCAGAACGCTGGGAGCACTCACCGGCCACAGCACCCGCAGCACCTGGGCAGGAGCAGGACAGGACAGAAGGTCAGGACAATTCCCTGCGCTGCAGCTCTTCCAGCTGCTCCGAGCACCGAGGGCAGCGTGTCTTCTGGACGGTCAGGCATGGATCATTTACAGGTCATTGACTCAAAAGTGTGAAAACTGAACAGACCATCCACTAAGACCGGCCTGCGCTTCCAGAGAGGATCCTCATTCTAGATGACATCTGAACAGCTCCAGAAATACAGATTAGGCTGAAACAAAAGGTGCAAACCCCCCCTGCACCTTCTCAGCCCATCCCCCTGGGACTTGTGTTATCCTCGTACAAACCATTTTTGCACGAGGCAGCAATGACAGGACTCATTTACTTTGAGGGTTTTACTTTGGCCCTCCTGGCTTCTATCATAACCTCAAATATTACATTAAAAAGGCTTTTAAAGCATAACACTGAGAGCAGCGCGGGAGCTTCTCGCTGCAGCTAGCTTCTTCCCCGCCTGTTTGCGTGTGGCACCTTCACATTAAGTGCATGAGTTAAGATGGAGATTAGCAAGGCAAGGAACCTTTGCCCTTGGCATCGACGCTCAGCTGTGACAGGAAACTTCAGGCTTTTTTTCTGTGAAGTGTAGAACCACTCACTGCACATTGGCAGGGAAGTGCACATCTCCAAACTATACACATTTTCTCTTAGATAAGCAAAAGACTCAAGTGTTTATAAATATGAAAAGTTCAGCAGCTGGCTAAAAAGTTAATTCTCCAGTCTCACTTAATGAGCTTTGGGGAAAGTGGTAGGGGGATTTGCTCAGAAAGCAAAGCAGAGTGTCACAGAAAGCAGGACCCACCCGACGGGGCTCTGTTTAGTCCTATTTTCTGTCTCTAGATGGTTGCTATCAGCAAAACGGCAAGGAATGCTCTAACAGGGAGCCACGGAACAACCACAACGAGAAATGTTTTCTCCTAATCTTGCAGTCACAAAAATTAGCCAATTTTTAATTTAAGTCCCATGACTTCCTTCTTTGTTGTGAAAATATCAAGTGAACCATATCAAAATGCTTGGGAACATGGACTGTCTTAGGACTTTGTCCAATTCCCGCAGCAAGGAGGATTCAGCACAAACGCTGCTGCAATATTTTTCCAGTACTTTAGTATTAACTAGTTACTGTAGTATTAACTATTAGTATTAACTAATACTGGTCTTTTCCAGTACCATAAGGTTTGGATCTAAACGAGATTGATTTGCTTGGAAGTTAAGCATGTTGCTTGTGTTCAGAACTTCTGAGAAGACCGTTTAGAGTGCTGCTCTCACCCCGCATCTCCAGATTTCTGGAGGGCAGGCTCCTCAGTGTCTTTATGAGGTATTACAGGAGGAACTGTGCCACTGCACTTTTGCAAGATGATACATAGCTACCCAGTTCTCCACCTATGTAATTATCAAAAAATAAAAATTCATACTGAATGGAAAGATAATCAGACCCTTTTGTCTGCCGTTTCAACAGAAGTTGTTCCATGTAATAGGACTTTTCAGCTTGCTCAGCAAACTGTAGAGATTATTGCCATTTTTTGCATATGTCCTCCCTTCTGTCACTTTCTGAGACAATTCTGGACAGCAACCACTTCAGCAAGAGCTGTCTGGGGATCAAGAACAGAGGGGTTCTCCACGAGATCAGAAGTCTGGCTGGAACACACAGCAAGGCTGAGCTCTGACCCACGGAAAGCACCCACACGGAGGGCACACGCAGCTCTCTACCACCGTCCTCACCGGTACCAACCCTTCCCTTTGTCAAAGACTACCAGAAGTCTAAGTTGCAAGAGAACTAACAAGGCACAGTTGGCTCCATAACTGCTAATCTCTTCTGCCAGCATTAGTCCCCGGTGCCTGCAAACCCTCCCACCTGTGCACGACACCACGAAAATCCCTCCGGCGCCCGGTCCCCGGACGCCGCCCGGTCCAGAGGAGCCGGCGCGCAGCCGGTGCCAGCGCCCCGGCCTCTGCTGATGGGGTAATTCGCTGTATACATTGGAACTAGTAAATGCTTCATTGTGATTTTTGGCCACTTGGAATATTTTTAGCAATTTGCCAAGGTTTACTCTGTGATTTATTATGGAGGAAACAAACTCAAGCACTAACAAATGAAAATATGTAAACTCAGACTTTTCAAGTCAATAGAAAGGTATTCAACTTCTTCAAGCCCTTCAGAGGCATGCAGCTTGCTGCAGACTCAACTGCTGGAAACAACAGTTTGATTAAGCAGCAAGTGAAATGTAATCTAAGTAGTCATATTTAAGTTGCTTAGAGATTTATAGGGAAAAATTCCATATACACAATACTTCACAACTGTCATGCCTAAAACTGCGGTTTAGATGTGTTGGAAATACATTTTGTATCTCTTTTTCACTAAGGCCAAAGCACTCCAGGTATCTACCATCTAGAACTTTGTTATCTCCAATTGCTGTATGAAATGAGTTAAAACACCGTATCATGGAAAAAAATACTTGAAATAATGAAATACACAGGAAAAAAACTCATTTAGAAGGCTTAAAGGATTGAAATTACCTGCAGAGGTAACACTAGATACAGCAAATAATTGCTTTACGACAGTATTCTTGGGTGGTATCGTTAAAGAGAAGGTAAACTTCCATTTTCAGTTTGAAAATTCAACTAGATGTTACTGCCACATACCTCCAGAACACAAGAGAGAATGCTTGATGAAGTGTTAGCAGCCATCACAGCACTATCTAGAGTTAAAACACTGAAGAAGTCTGAATAAAACTGGAAGTGTTAGTTTGGTATTGAATATTGTTTCCTACAAGTTTTCTGAAAACATTAGGAATGGGATCAATAGTACAATAATCTAATAATTAAAATAAGGAATATTATTAGAGTATGACTGGGAGTTAACATTAACTCTATCTAAAATAGCAGATGTATTTCCTTCCCAGCTGTTGATCTCGAGAGATTACCAGAGAATTCACTTCTTGTTTATCTCAACACAGTTTCCCAGTCCTAAACCAGCACCGTGCTGGAGAGAACCCCTCTGCCCGTGCCAGCCACCACTGCGATGTGGCTGGTGGCATGATGTGATAAGCACGCTCCTTGATCACCTCTTCAGCTGAACACACACTATCCATCCTTTCCTACAGAAAATAAGCAGAATAAACACATTGCCAAGCGACCAAACCCCGGGAGTTTCTCCCCCCACATTTGGACATGTCACTTGATGTTCAAAATGCCATTATGCAAAGCCAACTAACTCGTACAAAGTCTTTTTTTGGTTCAAGAAACCCAGCAGAGAGAACTTCACCAAGCAATTCTTTGTTAGCATAACATTTGACCTCGTATCTCTTTGGAAATCATACAACTTTGCTAATGCAGTCCTTACAGAATTAATCAAGCAGATAGTTAGACCCCAGTTACTGCGAACCCAGCCAATTATGAGCACTGAAATTTGTCACTGGCATGTCCAACTACATTTTCCAACATAAAGATCAACAGAACTTGTGGAAATGAGGCCCCACTCTCAGACCTGCACGACTTGGACACTGTGGACTAGAAGCACTCGCAAAGCCAACGCTTTTAGGAACAACATATTCTTAAGAAAAAAGCCTCACCTCCCAGGTCTCCATTACCTGCTGCATTAAACCACCAGGAAAGCACAACACGTCCACCCTCTATTTTGCCCAGCAAAGCTAGAACAAATGATCCGCTGAGAGTTCAGAGCTCGTTCTTTGCCATCCCACACTACTGCGTGAGATCCACAGCTCGGTGGAGCCCAGCGCGTGGCTTAGTGAGGCCGCGAGAGGCAGAAAAGAGCTGGGTCAGTGGGCACCCACGGAACAGACGGCTCCACAGCAGACACCTGGAGATACACTGCAAGCCACGCAGACTAGAAACGTACCTAGCTAGAAGCGTATTGCCATTGTCAAGTCCAATTTCTGTCCCTGAATGGGCACTCAGATGACAGAACCATGATCGCTAAACACGTTCTCCATCTCATAATGGACCTCAAAACTCCCAAAGATCCCAGGAGTTACCTTAGCAAGCCCCACGACAGAGACAATACTCACAGCTTTAGCAAAAACAACCATCAGCTCCGGGAACTGGTGCGTAAGGAGGGCGAGCATTGCCGAGAAGGAACACAGGCCTGCTGTGAAATGGATGAAAAAGGGAAGCTCCTTCTGAGGGTAAACGGAGACTTCATGAAATGCTGAAAGGAAAAAATGAAGAATGCTGATGTTTGATGATCGAGGACAGATTTCTGCATCATTTACACAGTCTTGTAACTCAGTTCTAGACTTTCAGAGGGACTAAGTGTGGACTCAAGACTATTGTGCAGCACATTAGGTCCCAGGACTTCAACTTCTCAGACAATTTTCCTCTACATTAAATGCTTGTCTTCATTATTAACAGCCATTACACCTTTCCCTTCCCAATCGTCTTTTTCACTTGCACCAGCTTTGTTTTTGAAGCATTTCACCAGGCTTAGTTTTTGGTACCTGCTCTTTTCAACAGGCCAGAGGGAAGAACTGTAGATTCACCAACCATCACAATTACCTAGACCAGTGTGAACAAGTCCAGTGTTTTCAACCCTCCGCAGCATTAACCCCGTTACCTGAAGAGAACAGCACATCTCCCATCCTAAAAGCAGCTCAGCAAGTACAAAACAACCATCGTGTCATATCCACGCACACATGCAAGGTAGCTCCTCAACACTTTTCAAAGATTTCTGTTCGGAGACTACAGTAAATTTCTTTAGAGCAGCTGACAGAGCAGACCCCAAAGAACACAGCCCCAGGACCAGGTTATAAATCCTGCACGTAGCAGCTCCTTGCGATCTCCAATCTGCGGTAACCAAATCAAAAGAAGGTGACGGGGCAGGCCAAGGGCTGGCAGATGGAGCTTTCAGCACTCAAGACACTACTACTGGCTACTAGCTGAGGACCTCTCTGCTGAATTTGCAATTACTTACACTCTCATACTACTGCAGAAACTCACCTGATCCTTAAACCACGGAGCAATGTTATTTAGGAAAGGTCCTAACATAAGTTAGTAAAGTGTAAAAAGAAAAAAAAGAAAAAAACCCACAAAACAACAAAATAGGAAGGACTCTTTTTGCACTCGTTTCTCCTAAATTGGGAAATTCAAATCAAATCCAAAAAAGGTAAGGACAACTAAAGCCAATTCCGTATGTTCACCGGAGAATTGTTACAAGTCAGACCAGCACAGGACTTCTGAATCGTTGATGGGTAAACATTATTTTAAATAGATAAATTTAGAAAATTAAGTGTCAAGATTTCTCGAGGAAGTACTGCAATAAAAGTGTTAAGATGATTTTATTTATGGGTAGTTTTCTATTTAAAACATAACAGGAATGCGCGAGTGATCGTGTTGAAATATCTGCATGTGTTGGTGTTTAATTATGCTGGGAAGTCTACAGTTTAGGGCTAGTCGCTAACCAAGGAATTCCTTGTGCAATATCCTGCTTAAGTGAGAAATGAGTAATTTAAAGCAGTCTGGGGGCAAATTTAAATTACACATTTTAAATATAACTTGAGGCTTTTAAAAAGAAACACTAAGTGCAGTTTTCCTTTCCACAGCTGTGGTCTCGGTGGGTCTGCTGGTGCTTTTGCAGTAGCCCTTTCCAGTCCTGTGGGACCTGCGTCTCTTTGTGATGTAGAACTTCACCCCCAAAGGAATTCTATTAACACGTACAATTAATGGCCCACTTCTAACCTAAATTAATGCTATTTTCCTCAATTTCAAGAGCCGGTCCATTTTGTCGTTCTCAAAGCTGGCCAAACTTAGTCTGAATGTACCACACACAGACTTCATCTCTGAAGGACTGATGTTACTCCAGAGTCAAGCTGACATTTACCACACACACGTCAAGTGCTTCGGGCTCGTTTGGGAGGGACATCAACAAACGGCTGAATCCCCCTCCAGGAAACTCAACCTAAAAAACTCATAGTAAGGTAAATACAGAACACCACAAACTGCACATGTCCTTAGCTTATGTTTTATTATCGTTACTGCTTAGAAACCACTTACTTGGCAACAGTTCTCTGTCTGCTGTTTCTGTGCAGCTTGGATAGGGATAGAAAAGATGACCTTTCTCTAATGGGTATGGGATCATCCTGAACGCTGAAAAAAGAGCAAGTGACGTTAGATCTGTATCCAAACCAAGCGATCAGCTCCTCACAAAGAGAACCAATCGTGCTTGAGGTGAATAAAGGCAGAGAGATTCATCTACTGTACAGAAAAAATAAAACAAAGAGAGATACTTACTGCCCTCCCACGTGCAGTGTAGCAGGTTGAGAGCTCCTTCTATCCTCTTCCAGTGCTGGAGGTGAAAAAAAGCGTACGCTACTGCCTCGCTGTCCCCACGCTTCAGAATATGCTCTGGAGGAAGCACTAAGCTTTTCATTTCCAGTAAATACTGAAAGTAAAAATGGAAAGCATGCTTAGGTACATGGAATATTCCAAAGTCTCTAGCTGTTAAAAATAAATGATCACTTGAGGCATAACTGAGCACATCACACCGGGGCAGACTCCCACCTGGCCTGACCGAGCGCTGCCAGCCTGCTCTCTCCTGGGAAGGGGAAAGCAGCAGAACACACAGCCCGGTGCCAGGCTCTTAAATTGGCGTTTTCACACACAAAATATCAGAGGACAAAAACACATCTTCATTAAGGCAAAATAAAACTACATTCTTGTGGAATATACACAAAGTATAATGCTGCTGGTACACTACCACTGAGCTGCAAGTTTAGGCTAATAAAAAAAACCCAACCACAAACCCAACAGTATTTTTTGCTCATCATTTAATCACTGAAAGTTTCAATGTAGGAGGTCAAGTGCTTGTTAGCTCTCAAGTATGAGCAGCAAACCAGAAAGTGTCACTACGCTAACCGAAGGAAGAAGAATAAACCAAACCCAGGGAAATCTCGTTGTAATGTGGTTTTGCTTGCCTACCACAAAGAATCTCAGATTTCAGATTTTTTCAGTTTCAGTCCCCTCCCTACATCACTAGAATATCTGATGCGCAGAAAGGTCAAAGAACATGAGGATTAATCATTTTCCATTTCCCTTGAAACACAGGACATGCAACTTTGTTTTCTCGTGGTACATTAAAAAAAGGCAGGTATTCATTTGAACTTAGCTTTTAAAAACAGATGAGTAATTTTTCCAAGACTGAAACGACAGTTTCAGCTCTAGCATTTACCTGCAGGTCGTTCTCTCCGAGCATATAGTGTCTCATTCAATAACAGCCAAAGTTAATCCACATCTTTGATCAATGTAGCTGGCAATTCCTTTGACTGTCTCCCAAAGTGTAAGAATGCAGCTAACTCGCCGATTTATTTCAGCAGATGCCACAAACTATGAGATTATTTACTAATCCAGTTTGAGGACTTAACTTTTCCCATTCAGATTCTTGAAGGAATGTAGGAGGGGTTGTGCCCCGGCCAAATAAAGCACATTTACTGCCTGGCTAGGTTCTTCTCTTAGTGCCTTGGGCCTACACTCCAGAGGGTAATATTCTTGCTAATCCCCTCTAATCCTCTTCAATTTTTTTTTTTTTTTACTATCTTTTTTTTTTTTAACACAGTAAAGGATCACTCACACAGGGCTGCTGTGGGAAAATGGTCTCAAATATCTGACCCCTGACCCGACTCCTCACGCTCTCCGCAGTGCCCGCTCCCGCGGACACACGGACACCGTGGTGGGGACAGAGCCCCACGGCCACGCTGCCACAGCGCCAACGCTCAGCCCCAGCTCTCTCTGCACCCGTGTTACCACATGAACAGAAACGTTCTGCAGCCTGCCAGCTTTCCATGCCTGTGTTAACCACGAAACAGGCAAGTACCAGTAGAGAAAAGTATCTTGGGCTTGGCGGATTTAGGGAAGTCTTTATACACAATAAAGTCTGTAAGATGTTCAGAAGATGATTGGAAAAGACTGTTTCATGCAGGATGAAAATGTAGTCAGAGATCTCTAATTTGAAGAGTTTCCAAACAAAACTCAGCCTTGTAAAAGCACAGCTCAGAACAAAGAGAAACAAACATTATTTTATTTTCCTTATGCAAAATGATGTTATGCGCAAAGACAGCCACTTTCATCAGCCGCAAGAACAAATGGATTTCTGCTTTACATACTCATTTATTTCTAGCCCATGGGACAGAACCAGCTGCACATTCAAACCCCACATTTTCTTCCCCACTACTCCACCGTTACCCCTTGGGCAAGTTCTTTCACTCATCTGTGCCCGTGTTCACTTGTTTCCTTTGACCACGAGCATTGCAGAGCTCTAGGTAGCCTGCAGCAGTAAAATTCTGCCCTGCCATCTCATAAGTTGGTGTTTCAAGGCAATATTGTAATTTTAAAAAATCATGAAGACGGGATAGGTATACAATTAGATCAAATTACTGCGATCTGGAATCAGTTTCTGGACTGTCTGTAGAACCACAGAGCAGATTTTGCAAAGGGCCTGTTTGAAATGGGATCTAACGTCCTTAAAAAGGTGTATGAGGCTCCTGAAACAACTGGAGGATATACAAAATAAAAGAACTTTTAGATAATGATAATGCGTTATAATCTTCTTCCCCTGAAGGCAGAGGCTAAAGAAAAATCTGTCTGAGACTGTCTGAAATGAACTTGCTACTCTCTTGATCAGTCATGCAAACAAGCAGCAATTTCTCCCAGCAATTAGCTTTCTCAGTGCACATTCTATTAGACTGGACAGGCAGACAGAGCAGAGCGGCTGGATAATTCGAGCCTTCACAGCAATAGTCACTGGGACTCCACCATCATTTGCAGAGGATTAGGTCCAGGACTAAGCCAACCTTCTGCATTCAAGGTTTCAAACTGCGTGCATCACCAACGCTAGTACAGTAAAAAGTAACGTAAGGTTTTATTTTCACCCACTGCTCACTGGAATCTGTATCTTGGCCACTTCAATGCCAGTCGCTACATTACAGCCTGTAGCAATCCCAGCTCTTCATCTTGTTTACACATGGATGAAGGAAATAATTGACTGTAGATCTTTCAATAACCCAGGTTCTGAAGCCATGCTTGGAAGCACAGTAGAAAAAAAAAGTATCCTGAAACACTGAGTGGTTATTGTCTGAAGAACTTAATTTGGCTTCAGGGATTTTAAACATCCGAATTTATACTTATTAATGCTTATCCTTACCCAATAAAGTGCCTTCAGTAACACTTCACTGGATTCTCCAATGAGTTAGAAAATTTTAGGGGTTTTTTCTGTTTTGGGTTTGTTTTTTTTTTGCAGAAAACCCCGTTTGATCATCACCTATTGCAAACAACTAACTGTGGCCACTAAAGATTTTTGATATCAGTACTAGCGTGTTTAATAACTCAATGGCTGGAGTCACAACCAGCTTCAAGAAAAGATGGGGCTAGAAAGGCTTCAATAAGATGATAACATTTTTCAGAAGACAATAAAAAGGGGTTCACTAGGAAATAAAATACTCTTACCTTTGGAACATGAGGGTTAAATTCCACAGCTCTGTGAATTGCTTCCACAGCGTTAATTTCTGCTGTACTAAGGCCTCGTTTGGAGGCAGTTTCTGGGGAGAACCTAAAGGGAAAAAGCCACACTGAACAGAAGTAATAAATACTAAATGCTAACCAGGTGTTTATTTGCATTGTGAGGCTGGAGTTCACTAAAAATTGGTCGATGTAGCAATAAAGATAAACAAACCCTTCTAGGAGACAAATGTTATGTTAATTTAGGTATCTTGACTGTCACCCACACCCATGTGACAAAGTTGTGTTTAACTTTCTGAAACTTCCTGTCAATGAGGTCACGGGGTGCCCCGTCTTCACACAACTGCTACAGCATCACCTGCTTGGAGGGAGAGTCAGGATCAGCTGCACAAACTGCCCAGAACAAAGTGAAACGCCAACACAAATATCCTGCTCCCCCTCCACAAAGAACTGCTGAAAATACCAAGGAAGACACTGACAATAGAATTTATACGACAGCACGTGTGTGTACCTGGGCTCCTGAGAAACGTCTTCACCTGTATTAACTTGATGGATGCTTAAAAGAAACTTTAAATTATGTTTAACTACACACACACATATGCATACATAAATACACTTAACTTGCTGTTAGAAATGTAACTACTACATATTGGGTTTAGACCTTTTAAATTCATATTTCACAGCATAACCCAAGATTAGCAACAAACCACTGTTTTCACAAATGTGCTTCCTTACCTCTCTGAAACAGCTCTGGCTTTTAAAAGGGCTGCTGTGTAACATATTGCTGCTGATTTTGGAAGACTGATATCTACGATAAAATAAAATAATTAAGCTGTAAGATTCTAAGGCAAGACAAACATTTTAAACTCACATCACTTGAGCTTAAAAGATTTTTACTTGGGTACACCAGACACTGAATGTAACATCTGGAACATTTCAGCTCTGATTGGAAACTCGGAATTTCTTGTGCAGTCTTCTTTCTGGTCACCACGCAGTCGTGGATTAAAAACCTACAGTTAGGTGGTGAAGAGTAATCTTTTCTTCTAAACGTACCAAGACACCAAAACTGAATCCAAAAAGAAACGCAAGTACCAATACACTCTTAAGAGCAGTGTATTTCTCCTGCATTAACCCACAGAAGTTTAAAATAAGCTCCCAGCCTTTACCTGATTTTACAACTGTACGTTAACAGTTTTACACAGTACAGACTGACAAGGAGCTGATAAAAAAAATTACATTACAGACAGAAAAATTTTAAGGAAGATGCAATTTCCATTCTTTTCCAGTTCTATGACGAAAAATTATTGTAATTGTAGGTTTTGTAGAATATTTGAGGCCAAGTTCGAGCTGACAATTACAGATTAGAAGGTTAGCACTCCACAGTACAAGTTTACTTTAAAAGCAGACAAAGTCTGGGGTCTAATTCCCAAGTAACATGTTGTGTATAGTTAGATGGCTCTTGCTTTTTTTGTAAATCCCATCCTGGGCTTGTCCATCACTTACTAGAAGTCTGGCTGTCGTGTCAAGCAAAACATAGGGGTGCTACAGAGAGTCTGAAACTCATACTCATTTTTCCAGATGCTTAGGAGAAAAAAAAAAAAAAAANTTTCTTAAGGAAGTGTCACAATTCACGATGTTAACACAAAGAAGCACCAGGAAAAGAGCAAATGGGTTTGTTGAATTAATAAGAATCCACAAAGAAGATGTGGATGGTGAGGCAACAGGAGCAGGCTGCTAGGGTGGTCACACACAAGGGGCACAGGATTTGTGCAAGAATATCAGACTTTCCATTCCCTGAAGCAATAAAGATAGATACAAGAGTGAACAAATCGACTTCCAAAGGGCAGGGAACGGTCGCCACAAGCCAGTGCTCCACGTCCCTCTGTCCTGAAGGTGATTTAAGGGACAGCTTTGACAGCAGCAACATCTGGTGGCAAAACTCCAAGGACAATAAGAAAGCAGGTATTTTATTAACCTTTATCTAGACTTGCACAACACATGAAACGTGTTAGTTGAGATGGAAAGTGAAAGCGAACGGCCGCCATTTGATGGGCTGAAGCTTGCACAGCACTAATCTCTGGCTAACAGCGTGCTTGCACGTTGCTAATCTCTGGCAAGCAACCTCTGTGTTACAGAGCTGTGAGGCCAAGCCTGGGAGATGAGAAAAGGGAAAACTACCTTTTCCAGCCTATTTACATCCATGACGTAAGGGCTATGTGCTGACTGCAAAAGGCTGATGAATTTCAGCACAACCAAGGATGTAGAAGAGATTAAAAAATTAATCCTTGAATTGAAGCAAAGTGAGATCCACGATTTCTTTACATATTAGAAGTAACTTAAAAAAATAAAAAGTAATTTGTCTAAATCTGACCCCATCATTCAAAAAAACCCAAACCTAGATTAGCACCCTGGAAGCGCCTATTTGTTGCCGATGAAGGGAATCTAGTCAACTAGCTGAGATCCCGGGTAGACACCTGCTTTTGGACAGGCACACCTTGCCCACCTCACCAGCAGCCTTGTCCAAAAACCACCAGTTTCCCCCTAGGCACCACTTACCATCGTACTTCGCTAGAACCGCCTGCACGTCTGCGTAGGCCTGTAGCTCCAGCAGTGCCTCCAGGAGGTTCTCATGAATATTCAGCATGCTGAGAAGTGGAAACTCTTTCATCAACTGCAAATCAGTAAAGAAAAATAAACACAGAATTGCACTTGAATGCCTGAAATACTTAACAGATTGTACAACAATCTAAGCTTTTCCAATGTACTGTTCTATCACGGCGTTAGGAACTGGCACATACGCAGCATGAAAAAACCCATCATTTCTACCTTAGTTTTCCTCCTAGATTCACCTACTGGAAAATAAGTATTTTGAGGTTCATGCAACACCCAAATCTGCAGAACTCGGCCCAAATCCGCAGAGCTCCCACAGTGAGTTGGTTTGGGCAGTAATATTTTCCTATTAAAAAAGAACTTATGATACACCTTGGGCAAGTGAAAGAAAAATGATGATGAAGCCTAAAGTTGGCTATTTTGACAAGACAGCCACTGAGTTGAGCATGAAGCAAACTGGACAACAGAGCTGTGAATGTATGACATTATATAAACCCACATGCAGGAACAAAAAAAAACCCTGTTTTCAAAAAACACCATGAATCATGATCTGTAAATCTCATTGGGTAAATCTCATTGGAAAATTCAGTCAGATCAATTATGATGCCTAGAAAACAACTTTAAACCGTCAGTTTGGACAATGTGACCGAAAACCACAGTTGCTCGGGTTTTTTATTTTTACTTACATCTCTCATCATTTTTACTGCTTCTCGTATCCTTCCAAGTTTTCTGGCACACATAGCCAGTCTCCTTTTCACATATACCAATACATTGGTGTCTCTTCCTGATTAAAGACAAAAAAAAATTAGTCTATCAGTTTTAATCCTTGCCTCTCCTTTCCCCTCTCAAAAAAACCCAACAACCTTTTTCCTAAACAAATGCAAAAGCATAAAATAATTACTACTGCTGTCCCAACCATCTACACCAGTGCCAGCAACGTTTAACAAGTTAAATGACAAAAATATTCTGTTTTTCTCCAAAATGTTGGGTGGAATAAAAGAAGGTGGCTCACCCTAATTGCCTCATGACTCTGCTTTACCTATCCAACTTTCCAAAATATTAATGTACCGAGCCTCAGCGAGACAACTCATGATGGATCTGCAGCCAGGTTCTCTCAGGTACCAGAGCAGGTCAGAGCGCACACCATGCACAAGCAGGGCTAAACCAGTACAAACTGCCTCACCGAAATGGGAATTAGACTCAAATCGCTCATTTTAACTTTAGTTTTAGGTTTCTGCTCACATAAACACAAGAGCTGACGTGATTCCAAAGTCCTTACTCAGCTGTGCTTCGTGCTGCGGACTTTGGGAATGGCAGTTCTGAGACTTTCTGTAAATCATCTCTCCTGCTTTCAGAGCCTGCTTGAAATACTTCTCAGCATCCACAATAGTTGTTGCCTCTTCCTCAGCCAGGAGGACATAAGCTGTGGCACAACTGGAATAAGGAAAAAAAACACTAATTACTCTGAGGGACAAAGTTTAGTATTTTTTAAGTGTTAAATGCACTAGTGGGCAGTTTTCACTCGTGTTTAATAGCTAAGCATTGACAATATTAAAGTGCCAAAATATTGACTTGAGTTCAAACGGTGTCAGGAAAACAGAAACCTTTTCCATTTTACAGAAAAAACACAGATTTGGAGAAAGAACAAAAGAAAGAATTGTAACAGCAAGTCAAATTACTCTCCTTGAAATATGAAAAATGGTCCGGTAATTGTCTGGAGAGGGTTTTGTGTTCAGTTTGCTTTGCTTTTTGAAAAGCAGGAGGTAGACATTCTATACAAAACCAAAGAGCCCACAAAACAACACAGATCCCAGAAGGGTGTGAAGTTCTTTGGTTTGTGTCGTAAGAGTATTTTTAAATCCCTTACAGGAGTGGCATCTGAACTCCAAACGCGGTGTGAGCACAACACCATCCCTGAAACACAGACGATCTCAGATTTGATTTAGACTGTGCCACATCTGAGTGAGATTTCTTATTGCTACTGATACAAAGATTAAAAAAAAAAAAAAAAAAAAAAGAAATCCCAAGAAAAAGGGGGAACAAAAGCTTTTAACAGAATGGTTCAGCACTTCAGTGCAACCGACACATGCCATCCTCACAGTCAGTTTGCAACAAGTGAATTATAGACCCAGGAGCTGACAGCGCGCTCAGGATCACCCCGCTTAATCTTCCACATGAGAAATACGGCAATTGAACCGATACTCTAAACTTACTCGTTGTTCAACTCTAAAGCTTGATAAGCTGCTTTAATCCGGGCTTGCGGGTTTCTCTCTCGCCACGCTTTCTGCATAACTGTGCAAAAACACGGAAAGGCTGGTCAGGGCCCGGCACCGGGGCCACACCTGGGAGCCGGCGGCCGCAGCGCCGCAGCTCACACCTCGGCTCTGGGTAGCGCTCACTTCCATCCTGCAAATTCCTGATTGCTACGGGGTTGTTACGGGGAAGAGCAGACAAGTGTTTCAGTTCCAGGATGAGTTTCTAGCACAAGCAGCAGAACCTTGCAACCTCTCCTTACAGCCCAAACTTAAATTAAGAAAACACCACCAGGGAGATCATTCACTGACCATTTAAGAACTCCTACACCAAGAAGCAAAGGCAGCTTACATAACCAGGCAGATGGACAATTTCTAAATTGCTACAGATTTTTGGAAACATTTCCCAGGACTTATTGAAAGCTTGGCAGGAGCAATTGTTAAACACAGGTTCTTGCATGGACCTGCAGAGAATTTTAATTTCAGCTTTCAAACAGAACTTCAAAGAACACAGCGACAGTGTCCTGCCTTGCACAGGTACAGCTTCATACTTCAGTATTTAGACAACTACTGGATCATAAGGAGTTAAACAGGTTTTTTTAAATTTATAAAGCAAATCAGAGTGGCATAACATGGCAAAGCCAATTCCAGATATACTACAATGACTTAACACCTTATTACAAAGTGTTCCAGGAAGCAGTTAAAGGGTGAAATCTCCCTATTCCAAAGGGTCGCTGGAATCATGGCTTGAATCCAGATAAGGAGCAAACACGAGTTCACTGCAATGACTCTAAACCCTCCCCACTCTACTCTCACTAGGGAAAAACTGAAATCCCAAACTGAAAATCCACTTCTAGCTAAAGAAAAACAACGCAGTTGGAGCTACCATTGTCTGTGCAGAACCAACAGCTTTCACACTCAAAAACCGTTCTGAAAGAACTCCAAACCCTTACCCAGAGTAATCTGTAACTCACAGAGTTACAGATCTGGCCTATCTCAAGTACGATAAGGAAACTGAAGAACCTATACATGTTTCTTTTGGAACAAAACCTTCTGCTGTCCAGCAAGAATAACGTGGAAAAATGTTGGAGTTTTCTTTTGGAAACAAAATATTAGTCTTGGCTTAGCAAGCGAGACAATACACTCCATTTTGTGAAACAAAAACACGTCGTTCATATCGAGCATGTCACAGCCAGCTGACAGGTAACGCTTCCGGAACGTGACAAATTGACACGAGTTCACACCCACTCTGACAATAACCAGGGAGAGAATATTTTCTGCACTGAACACGTGGAACACGACAAAAAAAAGCATTCTGGAGACTGCACTATTCATTACTGAGGTTTAAATGAGACCCAAGCTTTGGCTGTTGAGAATACAATCCAGGTTCTCAATTATTGTGTGGTTAATTATTTGAAAAGTAGAGATCTTAAAACATGTCTAGATCCTGACAGCCTTATAGTAGAGAAAGCACAAGGTAAAAACCCCATTTTTTCACTAACTACATCTAGTAAACCTCCTTAGCAGTTGAGAGCTGCTATCACTTCACAAAATACTTGACACAATCGCTTGTGCTACCTTGAAGTATATTAAAAATACCCGCTTTAGGCTCTCCAACAGTTCTATACCTCATGCATATGACTTCGGTACCTGTATCCGAGGGCCGAAGGGCATCTGTGTCACACGTGAAAAAGTTCTGATGATCTTGAGCAGACAAATTCATGTCATAGTAGGTAAGAGGCTCCTTTCCAGTCACCCACATGTATCTTTAACAGGAGAAATCTCAGTAAGAATCATTTCTAGTAAACAGCAATGCTGACACCAAGGAGGTATCTGACTTGTCTAACAACTGAAGCTGGTGCAGAACATTTTAATTAATAAAAGACTGTAGCTATTAAGCAGAAGTGTCAAGTTCTACTGTTCCATCATCTGTACGGGTTGTAAAGTCCTAAACAACCTGGGAAACGGCTTCCTAGGAAGCAGCTTTTCCTACGAAATCACACACGGAGACTTAAAACATGGTAATATCAGTTAATAAAATAGAATCACTGTCTCAGCCTCTGAATAAAGTTTTTCTCCTACTTTATGCTCAAAAAAACCTGACGATGATACAGTAATATTTGCACTCTTGACACTGAAACTGCCAAAGCTTGGAGAGGTGCCTTTGAAACGCAAGACTGGCATCAATCACCCCTGTAATCTTGCAGGTCTCAGCTGTCTCCTGATATTACCAGCGCAAGCTCTGTGAAGAAGTCATGTGCATGCCCCCAATTAATTTTAAAAACACGTAATGGAAAGTAAGATAATTAATACCTGCTATACTCTGCCCCCCTGAAAAGATTGAGAGGATTTCGCCACACTTTGCACTCTGGAAAGAAAAAAAAGTATTTCTTGAACTAAGAGCACAGGAATGTGCTTTAGAATGGAGCAATGCAAATACAGTTTTACTTTCAAAAGCTGTTTTAATTTTATTTTATACAACCTGAGCACAATCATACGTTCTCCATCATAAACCTTTGCTATCCCATACATATTTTTGCTCCCCAACATTGCTGGGGTACAAAAGCACACAGTGGAAAGGTTAAACGCTGCCATTTACCCTCATACAGTGTTTACCTTGCACATATTCAGAATAGTAAATATCTAATGTTACTGAAAGCTTTTTAGCTAAATGTGCAATATATTTTCTAAATCATATTTTAACAATGAATGTTTTAGATTAAAGACCCATTATTATTTAGTTATTTTTTACCATGATGAATAAAAGGCACTGGTAGATGTAGGCTTTTCTCCAGTTCTTACAAGCACCGGCGCAGAGTCAAAGCCATTCAAAAGCCAGTTCACGTGAACCAGAGGCCCTGAAGCACAAGGAAAACTGCTGGGACAGGAACAATCACCTGGCATGTTCTGCCGGCTCGTCTCGTTGTCCCCAGCAGAGAAAGCTGCTGGGGCCGGGGGGCTGCTCTCTGCGCCACCGATGAGGGGCCTCAAATGACTCACAGAAACCTGCTCGATGAAGGACGTGCCATATTTTCGGAAATGCCACCACTCAAATACCTGTCACAGGAGAAAAAATGCACCAGAAATTTCCTTAAGCAGCAAAAACATCATGAGGTGTAGAGCCAACTGTTCACAGTGAGTACACCCCCTTGCAAACAACTATGGGTGGAACTTATCCACATACAAATTAACGCGAATTTTCTGTTTTGGCTTGTCTTGTACTGCAGGATCCCCACAGAATATAAAATACTGGAAAAAAAGCAGCACGTTCCTCCCTCCCCAAGCCATCAGGGTAACTTCTAAATCCTTTCTGAAAATGCCTGCAGAGGGAAACTGCGCAGAGAGGCAAGAGCCTCACAACAGGTGTAGTTTTTTCATTGCACAAAACTAATCTGAAAGAATAAAGCACCGAATGGGCAGTTAAACCAACATGTTCTGCCCTTCAGAAAAGCCCAAAGACAAAAGGCTGAATTAACAACAATCAAGTTCACTTATCAGAGATTTGGGGTCAAAAATATTACTGTTTCTTTCTGCGTAATATTACAATTTTTCATCTGCATTTCGCAAGTCCTCAAGCACTACAACATCGTGCCAGCCCTGGACCAACTTATCTGAGCGTTCTCGTTAGCATGCAGAAAGACGCGATGTTTAGACAAACCATACTCTTCATTAAGAAGCATTGCTATAAATAGTGGCTGCCCAACAACCACTTCTTTCTCTCAAGAGCAAACCTGTGTAACAGACCTATCGCAAGCAGAATCCATCTCCTTACAGGACATTCCTCAAATCCTTCAATCAAAACTCAAGCAACGTTACAGCAAACAAGCTGTTTCTGCCACATAGATAAGACACTTTTATTTTTTTTAATTGCAGCTATGAAAAAAAAAAAAACAAATCACCTATGAAACAGATTTTGCATATTCTGGTAAATAGGTTTAACTGACAAGACAAGACTTTTTTTTTTAGCTTTTAATACTGAAAATAAGCATTAAGCCAACAGTTTTGCAGGTAGTGCCGCAGCCAGCGGCGGGGTCAGACGATCCTCGCCGCAGAAACAGCCGTGTCAGCAGAAGCGACCGTGGCAGCGTGCCCCATCCACGGCGTGCGCCGTCAGCCCTGTCTGCGCACGCTGCCCTCTGAAGATGAGTGGAATTCCGGGCTCATTTTCACACCAAGGTTGTTAAGACTGTTACATGTGACACACGCACAAAAGCCCCCCAAAAAATTACCGTGGGAAGCTGAACTCTTACCTACCTAGCTTCAAAGAGATAAAAGTCTGTGTTTTCTTTACAGAGAGGTCTGTAGATTTTTCACGTGGGTACATTTCTGGTGTACCCATACACACACATGTATACATATGGACATGGACCACCTTAAAACAAGCCCAAAACAGGTACCAGTTCTCTTCCTTAGACTCACCCCAACTACAACACACACAGCAGAAGAGCATCTACAACACATCAGAGAAGATCCTAAACCACAAGCTCCTTCCTAGCACAAAGGCACCCTCTAGAGTCTGACCCAAAAAAAGCCGATTGGATTTACCCCTTGTGACTGCATCTTAGAGGTGCTAAAGTTACTTAAAAAAAAAAAATTAGTAAAAGTGGACTACTTACAAATATCAGCCCAGATATAAAAGATGAAGTCACTGTAAGCGCAAAGTAGAATTTCGGAGTCAAAGTGCTTAAGAACACAGTCACTGTCAAGAGAAACAAGAACAAACACTTAACAAGGAGAACTGAAAAATACAAATAGGTTTTTATTAAATAACTCCAGATGAATTATGCAAATATATACGATAAAGCCATAGTCCCTTTACAGATAACATTACTGTTAGAGAATCCTTTCCATGTATTTTCCATTTGTAACCAACAGTGAATTAGGTTATATACCCACTTTTAAAAATTCAGTGTTCTTAGACAAAGCAGCCGACAGTTCCAGCCGCATCACAGCTAATTAACTGCACCAAGCCAATTTACTGTATTATTTCATGTGAATCAAAACCAGAAATGTACTGTTTAAATGCAAGTTCCTAACCAGCATCCAGAACACACACTTTCCCCAGGCCTCTCCCTCCTGCTGTTCACAGCTCAAGGCAGGGAAAGCAGTTTTCTAGTGCTGCTCTCACCGTGGTTTTGAGGCAAACTGCGCATCAGCTTTGTGACCCGGCACCAGCCCGGGCCCGGAGGGAGCACCGGGGGGGACACTGGTGCCAAAGGGCAGCCCGGCCCG
>VZZY01022873.1:1037843-1066941 GCA_013400335.1 Eurystomus gularis
GGGGGGGATACCGAGGAGGCTCAGCTGGGGCCGACCTCCGGCTGCCTCGGGGTGGGCGGGCCCCGCGACTGGCCGGGCCACCGTGTCCCCGTGCCCGGGTGAGAGGCCGGGGTGCCGGGGATCACCGGTTCCCTGTCACCGTAGCACTTTACGTCGCGATTTCCGCGTTGCCCGGGTGCAGCTGAGGGGCCTCGGCCTGGCTTTGTGCGAGACGACGTATGTTCAGCTCCTGGGCTGTCTTCTCCCAGGTCAGCAGAGCCAGCGGCCTCTTTAGAAGGTGCTGTGCGACCTGTTCGGCTCCAGACGCCTTCAGAACCTGTCTTCAAGTTCTCTGCTTGCTCCAGCTCCTGATAGTAACTTTGATGTAGATCCTGCAAATTATACTGGGTGGAAGGAACTAAGCAGAAGCAAAAGGAGTATTTATTTTAGGAAAGGGAGAAATGAACAGTTTGTTCCTCTTGTGTAGGAGTGTGCGAAAATTATAGCCTTACAAGCAGCACTGAGTTCCATCTAACAAATGGAGAAGTTGCCTTTTCTGACAGATAATGTTACCTACAAACGCTAGTTAAAAAGATCCACCATTACTCTTCCTTACACCGTAAAAATATTACCTGTAGCTTTTTGCATTATTTCTTAATGTTCTGGATCTCATACATCTTCAAGGACCCTATGAGTCTGGAGCCCACTTTCATTTTTCCCTTAAATCGCCAATTTCAGCTCCCTTACAGAGACATTAATTGTGAGACAAGCAGATAGAACTTTACAGGTGCAATTCACCCTTTAGCTAGTATTTTATAGGACATAAGCATTGCTTGAAATGAGTTTTTCCGGTATGGAATTCACATGGTCTGCTGCACATAACTGAAATATATCCAGGGTGTATAAAATATTTCACTTGATATCATTTGGCAGGATTTCATTTGAACTGCCAAAATTGAAATCATTATTGCATTCGGTGTGGAAATTAAGACAAAACTGAAGTGCTATCATGTTGGAGGTTACGGTGGTGCAGGTTTGAGCACGAAGGAGGTGAAGTAAATGGCCCTTGGTAATCCAGTAAGTCACTGAGCTGGGAGCAGAGCTGGGGTCCCTTCTCGCGGGGAAACATCCTACCTGGCTGCTCAGTCTGGGAATGAGTCAGTGGTGCAAAAACCTGGGGTCACTGGGCATTTTTTCTTCCTCCCACGACATTCACCTGAAATCCACGGTTCTTTCAAAGTACTTGTGGGGAAGACACGTCCTTCACGAAGAGGTTTTTCAGGACTACGTGTGCCCAAGTACTTTATTTGGCAGAGTAGATGGGGTTTCACTTGAAATCGGAGCCTATGTTCCACTTCATGTCCCGGCTTGGGCAACCTGGATTCAGTTGAATGTAGCTCCACACCTGGCACAGGTAGAAAAGGAGAATCTTGTGCAAGGATCTGAAGAAGAAACATGCAACAAAGAATTACTGTAGTATCCATTTTATAACTGTTCAGGTAGATCGGGAACTTCTAAATATGTTTTCTTTTTTAAGTCTGAGTTTACCAGTGCTTTAAATTAAAACAAAGAAACAAAAAAAAAAAATCAATAGAGCAACAAAATGAATTCATTGCATCCCTCCCCTGCCCCAGGCCTCACCCTTTGTTCTGTATATGCATATTTTAGGTAATTTAAGGGATTCGTTTTAGTTTAAGGCCAACCACAATGTACCCTGTTGTCTTAAGCTTGTTCTGCCATTTTGCCACCTTAAAGTGATGATTGAGCAGCTTCCCCCTCAGACATTTACCCGTTCTGAAGCAGGAAGTTCATTTTGCTGCACGCTGCAGAGCTACCTGAAATGGCAACAGGGGCCAGGAAGTGGGTCACTTCGCAGAAACTCTTATTTTCATGCTTCTGCAAATGAACATCCTGTCACTGAGCTGACACCACTTGAAAAAAAACAGCTCTAAAAACCAACAGCGATTCGAACACTTGACATTTAGAATTAATTACTCCGTAGCCTGTTTCCTGTACTCCACTCCTGATTTCAGTAGTTTGACTGAAATGCTTTGTATTTTATAACTTAAGTCATAACTAATGTAAATATATTTTTTTGAAGTAGATGCTAATTTGGAAGATGATCTACTTTTAAGTGAAGCTCAGTTCAGCTAAGGCAGAGTTGTTACTTGATGCTGTTGGAATAAGGCAATTTCGCTTTGGTTAGAAAGGTGTTTATTTCCTTTCATGGATTGCTTTAAATCATTACATGACAAACAATACAAACAATAATTTCTAATTCAAATGGGGAAGGACTGTTGAGAGAAGCAAGTTATTTCCAGTTCTGGCTATAATTCAGCTGAAGGAGCTGGATATAGACACACTCCTGTGTTTTACTGCTCGAAGTGAAAAGTAGAAAAAGCCATCAGAGTAGTAACGAGCACGGCTCTGCAGCCATCTTCATAAATGTCTTGTTGAGCAGGAGAGGCTGTTGCACAGCTTTGTGAGCTGGGTTTATTGCACGAAATGTGACATTTTTATTGTTTTAAGGGAGGGGTTTCATTTTGTAATGTTCCTGTTTCAAGTCTTCCAAGCTGATTGTAATCCCCTTGGTCCTGTAAAAGCCATAAAAGATTTGATTATGAAAACCATAAACTCCTCCTAGTCTCAGCAGAATCTGTATCTGGACCACCTAAATTCTAACACTGCAAGACATGAAGAAGGGATTTCAGAACACAGGACAGTTTTATTACTTTGTAAAAGAGAATGGGTTTTTCTTTTCCAGCTTCAAGGTCTGCAGACATCCAGGTATTTTCCCCACAGTTTTCACCTATTTGTATCACTCACAGTTCCACATGCCTGAATTCTTGCACCACTCTGACAATTCCTGTACAGTTTCCAGTAAAATGCTCCTCCAAGATGAGAGGGTAGCACCCCAGAATGGCGCTGGTGGAGTTTGATACCACCAGGGTTTGATACCACCAGGGCAGCATTAGAGGACCAAGACCAGAGCCCGAACCACCGCACCTGCAGAAGTGTGGATGGGTTCAATTGGAGGCTCTCTCTGACTTCTCTGGTTTATTTTGGCACTTTCCATCACTCCTCCATTTCTGGCAGTTCCCAGTTTTTTACAGCGTGTCCCCATACCACCCGATGCCCTCCAAGCACATCAGGGCTTTTCAGAGTCCATGGGACACAATGAACTGAGGAAGCAGTCCCGTGGCAGTTGACATGATGGATTTACTGCTGCATTTCTGAAGGAATCAGCATCCTCTCCTGCACACACACACACACAGGGTGCGTCACAGGGGACCTCAGTGTCTGCAGTGTTCGTCAGACTCCCCTTAGCTACGTGCTCGTGCTGTAGGTCACCATCTAGTGTCACTTTTACTGCAGTGGTCTCTTGTTCTTTATATACCTTGGCATTTACATCTCTGATTACTAGCAAGGATCAGGAAAACACATTGTTTGGGAATGTCCCCAAAGGAGCGGCTAGCCAGCGTTTGTATTCCTTAAACAGCTCAGTGCTCAGCAGGTTGAATGGGTCACATTTTACAGGTACCCATGTGAAGTTTGCACTTCTTCCTGAGGATGTTTGGAATTATTCTGCTTGGTTACACTGAAAAAATCTGATCTTAACAGACTACTTCTATTTCAACAATGCATGCCTGGATTTCTCCTTAAATCTGGCACTTCCTGTCACTGTCAGAGCTGGGTTTGTTAGTTAATTGCTTCAGTGTAGGCTGCAGTATGTATGAATCCAGTAAATTATCTTTAGTCTTTAATTGCTTTTCTCCTTCGTTGTAGGTGCGTATAGCTGCAAAATTCATCACTCATGCACCCCCTGGAGAATTCAATGAGGTGTTCAACGGTAAGTAAATAAGGAAAAATGATCAGTTCATCTATTACAAGAGTCTAAGGCTGTGTTGTATTATACTGCTTTTAAGGTTAAGAGGTGGTGAGGGCAAAACACGCTGTCATTCTGTGACTGCGTATGCTTAATTAAATGATTCAGTCATTTTAATGTTTGCATTTGTACAGTTGAAAATGAAATGCATAAAGAGAAACATCTGATCGAAAAATCCAATAACGTACCTGAACTCTCTCTTCTCCAGATGTCCGGTTATTGCTTAACAACGACAATCTTCTCAGGGAAGGGGCAGCACAGTAAGTACTCCTGTTTCAAACACAAGTCAGATTACCAGCAGAGATGTGTTTGTTTTCTTACCCCCATCGCTCTGTGACAAGGAAAGCCACATGTTGTATTCAGAACAATCTTCTGTATTTCTATATCCCCCCAACAAAAACCCCAAGGAAAGGCATGGATAATTCTTCTTAAAGGCCCTAAATGGGAATTTGTGCTGTAGAGCCCGTATAAAACTGACAGGAAGGGACTCTGCCAACAAGTTTACCTCTGCAGCAGCAAGCCTGATCTTGCTGAAGCATGATGTGTAAAGCAAGAGAAGCTTGAAATACTGAGTAGCCCAAGTGCAGAAGAACTGCCCTCAATAAAAAAAAAAGCTTTCAAAATATCTTGTTTACTTGCACAGTCTCATCAGAAGGTGATTAAGGGTTATGCAGACGAGCCTTTTGATGTTACGTCAGGCTAGGTGACATGTCAGTCAGCAGGTCTTTGCATAAGTAGGCTGATGTAAATATTAGTCTACTCGTTTGTTTACCTTGCTGCTGTCTAAATTGCAGCTGGGGTGTTCCTGCTCTGCCTTGGCTTGCTTGTGTCCCCCCAGGCTGCCTGCTGCTCTGCTTTTGAACTCTGTACTTCCCTGGTCATCACTAAATAACCCTGGCTTTAGACATGGGCTTTTATAGCTATTATCAATAAAAGGTATTGGAAAATCCTTTAAGAGTGCTCGTGCGTATTTTTTGCCAAATTGTTTTCTGCAATCACACCATGTACTTACTCTTGAGTCAGAATGGATGTGCATGTGCAGCTCAAGTTCATGTTATTTTAATTCTTACAGTGCATTTGCACAGTATAACATGGACCAGTTCACTCCGGTGAAGATAGAAGGGTATGATGATCAGGTAAGAGGAAACTTCTTACGCTTGGGGTTTGTATTACTACACTGTGCAAAAACAAGACAAACAGTACAAAACCAAACAACGTGCAAAATGTTGTTTCATCCAGATGTTGACTAGTTTCATTCTGCTCACAAGTTATCACCTTTCCTCCTCCCTCCACACATTGTTATATTACCAATTTTTTGTTCTTACAGAAGCATCGTTAAAGTATTTAAAGTATTGTCTGATACTACCTAGTAACCCTAATTCCTTGTTCCTTAAGAAGCTCCTTGCTGAAGTCACTGGAATCCCACTCCGAGTATGAATGATTAAAGATTTCTGTTTATTTAAAGCTCACTTACAAATCCTTGTGTTGCTGCCTGCTCAGAGTTCCTGCAGACAATCAGTAGTAGATTCTTAAGTTTTGGAGATTTTTCATGTTCTATGTTTTTAATCTATTCTCAGCTAACCCTAAAATACGTATCTTTTTGATTGGACAAATCTAATACTATCCAGTCTATGCTAGCAAAACAATTTTTTTTTTTAAATTGAGAGCAAGCAGCAAGTGCTACAGAAGATGGAAAACTGGCCTGACCATCTGTTCATGCTCTGAGCCAAGAACTGACCCAGCTTTTCTGCTGTCCCAGATATGGTCAAGGGAGGCAGATATTTTTAAGAGGGCTGTCCGTAAAAATAGCTCTGACAAGAGAAAGTTACAGTACAAGCTGCAAAAAAATAAAATGAAGTCAACATTTGGGAAGCGAGAGAATTAGGGTGAGTAAGACAAAGGCAAGGGAAGGTACAGTGCTCTTTCGCTGTCTACTTTAGCTGGTGTGTATTGGAATTAGCCACATCTATACACCCTTCCTGACCAGGAGAGCTATCGCAACATGGGCCATGACAATAAATGGTAAATTCCAGAGTAAAAATCTTTCATTTCCTTTAGAAATGGGGAAGAAAAACAGCAAAAATACTTTCAAAGCGAAACCACCTGTTTGTATTGTAAAGATGACCAGCTTTAAGAGAAATCTGTATGTTATTATAATACAGCCATTTCTGGGACGGGCGACCTAGCACAGTGTTACTGTGAAGAGCAGAGAGTTTGTCTCCAGCCTCACTACAACTGCTCTTAGTGAAATCATTACTGCAAATCCTGTCTTTTTATCTGATACTATAGCTCAGTCAAAGAATCAATGGAAACATTGATACCTGTTCAGACAGGGAAAAACACAATTCGGTACATGTACAGCAACATAAGGGCATCTTCATTTCTGCTTCTTTTGCAGGTCTTAATCACAGAACACGGTGATCTGGGCAACGGCAGATTTTTAGACCCAAGAAACAAACTTTCTTTTAAGTTTGATCATTTAAGGAAAGAAGCAAGTGATCCCCAGCCTGAGGACACGGAATCAGCTTTAAAGCAATGGAGAGATGCCTGTGACAGCGCATTGAGAGCTTACGTGAAAGATCATTACCCCAACGGCTTCTGCACTGTTGAGTATCCACCTCGTTTCACTGCTCCGTGTCTGTCGGTACCATGAGTGGACGTGGTGCTCAGTAGCGTTTTTGCTAACTTTGGGCTAACAAGTTCCAAAGAGGGCACACGGATGTGTTAGACCTTAGTTTTCATATTCCTGGCTGCCGAGCACCTTAACACCCAAGACTGATACAAGGAGTTATTTGTACACGGGTGCAGCGGAGGCGCTGGGCAGCATAATTAGTGGTACATGTTCCCAGCAGGATTCCGCAGTAGCGGAGCCTCCACAGGCGCTGCCAAGAACAGAAATTAGGAATGGCTTTCCTCAGCTCTTGGCCTTTTTAACTCTTTTTCTAAATACAGGTTTATGGTAAATCTATAGATGGCCAGCAGACAATTATTGCCTGTATTGAGAGCCACCAGTTCCAGCCCAAAAACTTCTGGTAAGACTATTTCAACATAGTGTATTTTCTTCTTTTACCAGTCCTCAAACAAACCCACCCAGTATGTCTTCTGACGCTGTCCAAAGGGCAAGTAGTCTTGGGCTTCCTGAGAAGTTCTGCTTCTCATTCTGTAGTCCGTTTTCTTTGACCCCCTTTGGCACTTTCCTAAAGCTCAGTGACCTCTCCAGTGAGAAAGGAATTAGCAGAGCGAGACAGAGAGCCCCTGACCTAGTCCAGAGCACAGGTACACCGGAGCTGGTCTGCGTACAGCTGCACTGGCTTCAGCCGTGCAACTCAGTGCCATGTAAAGCCCTCTAAGACTGGTCATACAACAACAGCAGAAACAACTTGCTCTTCTTAGCTTGGTTCTTTTAGTTGTTGGAGCTTTTTGGAAATAGTTTTCATGCTTTGGTTGTTTTTAGGAACGGCCGTTGGAGATCAGAATGGAAGTTCACCATCACACCACCAACAGCTCAAGTGGCTGCAGTGCTCAAGATCCAGGTGAGTTACTTTTCCTGGCAGTAGCAGGAGAAGCTGTGTTGTGCTTCTCTTAAATGCCTTTGCTTCAGCGTGAGATGCTGAAATACAGCCGAGATGTCCTTCTCAAGGCAGGATGCTATTAAGCTATACAGTTAAAGAGATTAATTCTTAACTCTAGTGTTTCAGACATCATCTACAGTCTGGCCTGTGGTTTATTACATAGCATCACCCTATACGCCTCCATTCTGCTTCACTTTATAGGGCTAAAACCTATACCATGAATTCTTTTATAATTGCTCTTATTTCAACTCTAGGCATTTACTGCATTAACATAATCTTGAACAGTCTTGACAGAGAATGAAACCTTTTAGAAAATCCATCCTGCTTTTAGTCTCCACGTAAGCAGAGAAGACTGGCGCAGCAACGCTGTTGTGCCGTTCTGGTAGCTTTTGGGGGCTCCAGGGATTAGGAAATGAGTGTTAACAATCACTTGCATCTCCTCTTTCTCCAGGTTCATTATTATGAAGATGGCAATGTTCAGCTGGTTAGTCATAAAGATATCCAGGACTCAGTACAGGTTTCAGTAAGTATGCTATAGAAGATTTATGATAAAGCAGCTATTTTATTTCTTAAACATCTCATAAAGCATGCACTTTGATGACTAGATTCTCTTGACTTTCAAGTAGTGTCATGTTAGGGTGACTAGTCAGGGGAGTTGCCATGTTTAGAGTCATGTGGGAAACACGGATCCTCAATTGCTTAAACTTAGACTGAGCTAGAGTCTCTACTGGAAAGCTTCTCTTAGGAGTTGCAGTTAAAGAGAACAGAATATGCTTTTCTATCGACGGGCAAGGGAAACGAGCAGCAGGAGCAGCGTAGGAGGGGAAAGTAAGAAGTCCTGTAGCACAGTAGAGGGAGCAATGGTCACAAAACCCAAATCTGGACGGGGAAGGTCTGTCTGCTGCCCTGTGCTCACTAGGGGCAGTCCTGCCTCAGGCTCTAGCCGGTACGTCCCTCTGTCTGGAGCACAGGCTCTAGCCCGTACGTCGCTCTGTCTGGAGTGCAGGCTCTAGCCCGTACGTCCCTCTGTCTGGAGCACAGGCTCTAGCCCGTACGTCCCTCTGTCTGGAGCACAGGCTCTAGCCCGTACGTCCCTCTGTCTGGAGCACAGGCTCTAGCCCGTACGTCCCTCTGTCTGGAGCGCAGGCTCTAGCCCGTACGTCCCTCTGTCTGGAGCACAGGCTCTAGCCCGTACGTCCCTCTGTCCCGAGACACCCGCACTGAGCGAGGGAACCCAGCCGCAAACACGAGGCAGAAGCTGCTGGTGTTGCCCACTTCATCTGTGCTCAGCCTGCCACTTGGGAAGAAACCTGTTGTGTGCCTTTTGTAAGTTGCTCTTAAACTTACAGAAATGTCTTTTTTCCCGTTTGTAGAGCGACGTCCAGACAGCTAAGGAATTTATTAAGATAATAGAAAATGCAGAAAACGAGTACCAGGTAAGATCAGCGATGGTTAAATTGGATGGAATCCTACAGTCTCCATTTCCAGTTAATGAAAACATGGAGAGCTGACCTCAGACTCTGTTTTGGGCTGACTCTGGTGTTGACTAAGAATTACTTACAGAAGGGCAGTTGTATTTGTTTAAAAAGCGTAGTTGTAAAGCAGGGTGTAATAAAATTTGCTGCCCAGTTATTTGGAAAGGTTACAAATGTTGCCTGGAGCAAGCACAGGAGGGGAAGGGCCGAGTCTGAGAATCTCCTCTGTGATGGTTAAAAACACCAAAGAGGAAATTTATGTCACAGCTTCTCACCTTGTCCCAGCCCGTGTGCCAGGGACCTGATCAGATCAGTCAGGGAACCCGACTGCACGCGCGCTGGTGACCGCATTGTTAATTTAGATAATTAAGCCTTTGCCTTGTAAACGGAGTTTGCGGCCTTAACACCGAGTCCTGTGTTCTCGGAGCATCTTATCACTGCGTAACTGCCTCCTCTTGCCCTTTAGACAGCGATCAGTGAAAACTACCAGACCATGTCCGACACCACCTTCAAAGCCTTACGCCGGCAGCTGCCTGTCACCCGCACCAAGATCGACTGGAACAAAATCCTCAGCTACAAGATCGGCAAGGAAATGCAGAACGCTTAACGCGGGAACACGGGGATGTAGGAGATGTCTGTGTGCAAAAAAAAAAAATCAAACGTGGTCCTATGCCAAGTAGATGGTTTCTAAACCGGTGCAGCATTTTTCTAGGGCTTTCAAAGTTAACAGGTTTTCTAGCCTCAGAGAACTGTGGAACAAATAGTGTTGTCTTTGTGTTTCGTGTTTCCTGCTGCATAAACTTCCTGTTGTGACTGCATTTACTGGTAGGTCGTTCTCATTGAGGTTCAGAAGTAGCAGTTTTCAGTCACCGACTGTAACGGTTGGAAAACTTCCTAGCTGGAAAAGCCCTACTATAAATAGAGCTGGAGGCGGGGAGCGCTCCCCTCGCCAGCACTCCAGGTACTCCACTAAGTTTCTCAAACCTGCCAACAGCTCCCGGCGCTCTGCTGCAAGGTGTAATAAATGCAAAAGATGGTAAATCCTCCTGTATCCTTACTGCTGACCTCCACAAAGCAAAAGCCTGCAGGCTTCCATTGTACCGACTGAGTTTACAAGATATCCCTACACAACCGGCTCTTCCAGGGACATCTTTTTTTTTTTTAATCTGAAGATTTGAGCCATGTTCCCTCCAACTGAACATTTTCGCTCTCCCCTCCCTCGTGTGTGCGGTTACCAGACATCTGCCTTTTTACAGAGCTCAGGTTCCTGTGCGGAATCGCCGCCGATCCGCACGGGCTGGCTGGCGACTAAAAATGCAGATGTCCCCAGAATAATAGGTATGTTGTGCTTTAACGCTTTGTGGCAGGTTCATAGAATTTGTATCACAGGTGTATGGATGGATAGTGTACAAAATAAATAAACTTGCACCAAAGTGAGAGAAAAAAAACTTTCCCTTTTGTCTCAGTTGTGGTCGGTTTCTTGTTGCTCTTAAAGGGGCTTTGAAATTGACCTCTCCGTTGCTCTCGGAACACTTGCTCTATGTTTTTCTGTAAAATCAAAACCAGCAGTCCCACGGATTTCTCTAGAGGAGCGGGTGAAGAGGCTGCATCACCCCTTCGGTGGACTCCCTTCACTGTTTGCACTCGGCTGTCACGGGGCCTTCTCACAGGTGCTGGTTTTTAAACTGGCTCATGTCTTTTTTAAAAATACACAAAGAAAGGGGTTGGGAAGGTGGGGGTGGTGCTGCCTGTGCACCACAGGTCAGGCTTTGCACGGTAGTGCCACCAAATAATTGTGTCTATCCTTTGTGAGAAGTTTTGTCTAAATAAAGTATATTTGTATTTGCTGTTGAGACTGACCGTTCCTCCTACAGGCACCCTCTGTAGCACGTGGTAGAAATACACCCGTCTTTGTTTTAAAGTCACTTGTGTCTGTCCTTTCATGGTCTCCCTTCTGTTAGTTCCTGCTGAGGGCACATCTACAGGGCTCAGCCTGACAGCAGGGCTGGTCTTGCAAACCCACGGGTGATGCTCCCACCGTGAGACCCAGAGCGGGGAACAGGAGGTCTGAAAACTTTCAGCCAAAGTCCCACAGCTCCAATGGAGCCCTTTCACCCCAGAGAAAGCAGCAGACAGGGTTATCCCGCTCGTCACCTCTCTCATCTCTGTCCGACCTCACCTCTCCCACTCAGCTTGTGGAACACCAGCTGCTGGACGTGCCCAGGCTGAGGCCACGGGCAGAGCAGGACGGTCCAGGGGAGGACCCGCAGGCGCTCTGCAAAGAGCCGCCCAAGGCCGGTGCTGCTGCCCCGCCGGCCCGTGTTTAGGGGTTTGTGGAAAGGGGGTTTCCTCCCGCCCGCAGCCCCAGCAGAGATGAAAGGCTGGGTGGACGAGCACCTGAGGCGCTGTGGTCTGTGGCCGTGGTCCCATCCAGACAAGCCCTGCAGCAATTCCAAGAATGTGAAGCTGAAGCATGCCCAAGATAAGGCTGTGCACACAGCAGAGCTTTTATCTGCCTCAAGGCTAATCTTTGCCCGCTTGGGTTACTTACACCACAAGCAGTTCACCACCACTTGTTCCAGTCTTGAGACCATCTCTATCTCTTTGTCCTTCTCCAAATCTTTCACTCATCATCCTTCAGGCTGACTCATTCCCTGCCTGCTCCTGGCCTGGCTCCCCCACCAGCTTCTCCACAGCAGGCTCAGCTATCCCAGTCCTAGCCCCTTCCCAGCTCCAATTTTTTCCTTGGAAAAGCAGCACTTGGCACGACTTGCCACTGCTGGGACATGAAGCAAGCGCCAGCCCAGCAGTGACACGTGCCCAGAGATGTCCTCATCCCTAAAGCCACCAGCTATTGTCTGCTGGAGGCCAGAGGCTTCAGCCAAGATTGCAGCCAGCTCCAGAGCAATCTCTGTGCTGAGTGGGCTCTGCTAAGTGTACAAAAGTCAAAGTGACCTCAGGTGAAGAGCAGCCTCTGCAGCTCGGCTGACCCCGAGACAGCAAAGCCACCCCAGCCCAGCAGGACGGGTCCTGCCAGCCTGGCCAGCAGCTGCCCCCAAAGGAAAGAACTTTCCTGCCTGTTTGTGAGCTCGAGGCTTAGAGCTCCAGGACTTTGCCTGCAATACATGACAGAAAGACTTGGAAGCAACTTCTCCAAAGGCACCATCTGCATTTTTCAGGCCTCAGAGCCCCCCCACAACCTGCAAGGGGCCCTACACCATCACGGTCCATCAGCCACCTCCAGACAGTGGCAGGTCACCCCCAGAGGAGACACACCCGAGCGAAGGTGGGGAGAGCAGCAGACTTACCCCAACGTCCTTGGGCCACAAACAAGGCAAAGGCAGCACCGTGAGCAGCCCCAGGGGCTGGAGCCACCTTACAGACAGGTCAGGGACCACCGCCCGCACTAGACAGCTTGGGGGGTGAACACAGGAAAGCAGAGGCAGCTCCCGCTGCTGCTGCCCTGTTTATAGAGCAGCCGTGAGCCCTGGAGCTCCTGCCCCTCGTCCCCGGACACTCGATGCAGAGCACCTGGGCACCTCCCCTGCCCCGAGAGCAGCCCGGGTGGGAGCCAGCCCCGGCCCAGCCCAGCCCGGTACGGCACAGCCAGGCTCGGCTCGGCAAAGCCAAGCTCGGCTCAGCCCAGCCCGGTGCGGCACAGCCCAGCCCAGCTCAGCCCAGCCCGGCACAGCTCGGCGCGGCTCGGCTCGGCTCAGCCATGCCGCGGCTCAGCATGATGGAGACCAGGCGGTGCGGGGACCAGTTCGTGCAGTACCTGCGGGACACGGGCCGGGAGCAGGAGAGCCGGCGGGACGTGCTGCGGAGCATCTACAACCAAGAGTTCCGGGGCAGGTGAGAGCCCTTGGCCAGNCCCGCTTTGGGCATGTGTCCGTGACTCTCAGGTAGCCCCGCGAGGGGGGTGTGCACCCCCGGGGGTCCCCGGTGCCAGGCTGGTCCCAGCCCCGCCACACAGTTCCCACAGCCGGGACCCCGGGCGAGGGTCTCCCCTACCCGGGCACCGGGCGATGCTGCGGGGCCGGTGGCACCGGGCAGGAGCCGCCCCCGACCCCTNCAGCCATGCCGCGGCTCAGCATGATGGAGACCAGGCGGTGCGGGGACCAGTTCGTGCAGTACCTGCGGGACACGGGCCGGGAGCAGGAGAGCCGGCGGGACGTGCTGCGGAGCATCTACAACCAAGAGTTCCGGGGCAGGTGAGAGCCCTTGGCCAGACCTGGGCAGCATCGCCTGGGACGGTCCCCCCGCCAGCATCTCCCATTCCTCCCACCAGCATCACTGGTCTCCTGCCAGCATCGCTGGGGCCTCACGAGGGGTTTCAAGCCAGCTCCAGCAAGGAGTTGGGTGTGAGGGTAGTGCTGGGGAGCAGGTGGGGTCTTCAGGGGCTGTCCTTCTCCAGCTGCCTGGGTGGGATGGAGGAGCGTGTGCTCTCCAAGCAGTGGGGACCACCCGGACCAGCTAAATTCAAAGGCGAGGGCTCTCCGGGCTCCCAGAGAGCAGCATTGCTGGGGCTGATCAGGTCCTTCTGGGCTGCAGGCACAGCGACAGGCAGAGCTGCCTCTCCAGATACCAGCCCCACGTATCTCGCCACAGCCCTGCTGGGGTATTCCCCAGCTGCCAGGGCCGCCCGGGCACAGCCTCACACACCGGCTGCCTGCCACGCTCCCCACCTCACCCTGCTGAAACTGGTCGCGCAGGCCCTTGTGCAACGTCACCATGTTAATCATTGGCAAAGGCGGGGTTCAGCCCATGGGCAGGCTGCGGACGTGCGCCAGGGTGCAGGGTGAGGGACCTGGGGAAACCTCTCTGCCAGGAGCACGATGGCCAAGCCTCAAAGGAGCTCCCATCTGTGCCAGCTCAGGCCCTGGGGCTGAGCGTGCAGCTGACCCCTCTGGACAGCCTCTTCTTTTGAGGATCTGGGGACAAGGACACGTCTCTGCCCAGCTGCCAGGCAGGGGACAGGGACTGCATGGCTGTGGGGGCCAGACAGTGATGCGGTGGCACAGCTGGAATGCCCATGCCACAGCATGGAGTTGCTGGAGCAGCTGCAGGGATGTAAGATTTGCGTGGGCCGGTGAAAAGCCCCAGACCTTCTCCCCACCCCGGCACAGAGGGAGCTGCCAAGTGCCCCTCACTCCAGCCTCCATGCCCCCTTCACCCTCCCTTCCCTCTCGCCTCCTCTCCGCTGCCTGTGCCCCCGGCAGCACCGCTGTGCTCCATCCCATGTGGAAACCCCTCTCCTTTGTCTGCCCAGGACTGATCCACAAATGCCCAACTTCTCCTGCATCTTGTACGCGCTGAAGGTGAACCACCAGGTGCAGGTGCACGGGCAGCTGGTGCACTTCAAAAAGGTGAGGGAGGCTCCAGGCTGGGGCAGTCCCAGTGCCCACTGGGACTGGCTCTGTGGGAACACCCAGTCCCCAGCAGGACCACGCTGATGTTGGCCACTCTTCGCAGGAGAAGAAGCGTGTGGTAATGGCAGACCAGTACCAGAGACCCAGAATTAACACAGAGATGTTGGCATCTGCATCTGCCTCAGGGCAGCAGCCCAGCTCCAGTCCGCAAGTGCGCCAGAGCCGCGCCAAGGAGTGGTACGACTGGCAGCACCCTGCCCATACCTGTCCTGGCACGGCCCCGGGGATGCCCCACGCTGGCTGGGAAAGCCTGACCCTCCCTCCCCGCAGGGCTGAGTCCATCCGTGGGAAGCACGGGGTCGAGATCGTCTCAGAGCACGACCAAGGCAACGGGCACATCCGCTTCCCAGTGGTGCCCAACGAGCCCCAGACGGTCACCATCATGGTGCAGAACCGCGGGACGGAGGCTGTGACACTGCGGCGGTGCCAGCCGCGCCAGCCGTCGCGGGAGCTCTCCTTTGAAGACGAGCAAGGGGCGACACAGGGCCAGTCCCTGCTGCTGCACCCAGGTAGGTCCCCGTCCCCTGCCCCGTGCCCTGCCCTGCCGGAGGAGACGCAGGACCCAGCTCTCGCCTCTCGCCTCTGGCCTCGCAGGGGGCATGTACCCTGTCCGGGTGCGGTGCCTGGCCACCTGCAATGGGTACTTCCACGCTGGGGTCGTCTTCGAGTTCACCAAGGAGCCGAACGAGCCTTTCAGCATCAGGCGCTACATCGCTGCTGTCGCCGAGACCCAGCTGGCCAAGGACCTGGGACCCACGGCGCCCTTCCAGCCTTACCAGGCCAGCCTCCGCCGCCCGGTCACCGTCATCACCGAGGAGGGCATCCCCCCCGACAGGTACGTGGTGGGGTCACCTGCTGCCATCCTGCGCTGAGGGCCCCTGCCTGTTCTCCAGCTGGGACAAGGCTCAGCTCCCCAGACCCAGCCATCCAGCACCCTGGGACAGTGCTTCATCCCCATGCGGTGGCTGGTGACAGGGGGGTTGGGGCCACCTTGCTTGCTGGGGCTGCAGGTGGCTGCAGCCCAGGCACAGCCCAACCCTGCAGTCCTTGTGGCACCGCTGTCCCCCCTGCCCAGCTGCCTGGAAAACAAACTGGAGAGAGAAATCCCTCTGCGCACCTACCAGTACCCGAAGAGCCTCAAGGACACGATCCTGCTTGGACCCAACACCAGTGCCAGCTCCAGCTGGGCTGCCATGCAGTGAGTGTCAGGGGGTGGGGGCAATGCTGCCAAGCCCCGTGCCTTCCACCCACTGGTCCCTTGGCCAAGTTGTCCCTGGAGCACGGTGACATCCCTGCTGCCTGCAGGTCGCTGCTGGAGGCCTCTCTGAATGCTGGGAACTACCAGCAGAAGTTCCAGCTGCTGCTGCACCTAGAGGAGATCCAGATGGAGGTGGACATCCGTCGCTATGACATGAAGGATGTGCCCATGGTGCAGGACCGGGCGCTGCTGGTCCTTGACGTGTGTAGGGGAGCTGGGGGGCAGGAGGGGTGCCGGGGCTCCTGGGGTGCCCGGCATCATGCTGGCTGTTTGGCACAGGTGCCCGGTGTGGCTGAGAACCGCCCATCCGTGCTGAAGGGCGACCACCTCTTTGTCCACCTGAGCAGCGAGCGGGACCTCTCCCCGCTCGTCCAGTACAAGGGCTACGTGCACGGCTTGGAGCTGGAGAAGGTCAGACTGGGCTTCTCCTCCAAGTGAGTGGTGTCCAGCCCTGGCCGCGCAGCCCTGCTCAGACGTGCTGAAGGCCAGGCACAGGCTGGGACGGGCTGGGGAGGGCACAGGGAAGTGTCCTGCTCACACTGCTCCTTCTCAGGCTGCAGAAGAAGTTTGTGAACAACCTGAGGTTCGACGTGACCTTCACCTTCAGCCGGCTGCCGCTGCAGGTCCAGCACCGGGCTGCAGTCCTGGCCATGAGGCGCGGCTTGTCCACCCTCCTCTTTCCCTCCGCCTCCTGCCACAAGTCCCTCTTCCCAGGCACCTTCCAGCCTCAGTGAGTCTTGGTGCCTGTGGGGCGGGAGGGCATGGTTGGGGACGGGAACACAGCACCCTCAGCCTCTGCTCCCACAGGTGGTTTGACCGCAAGCTGCAGGCAAATGAGGAGCAGTGCAGAGCCGTGACACACATCGTGACAGGGATGTCCAGGCCAGCCCCATACCTCATCTTCGGCCCCCCCGGCACCGGCAAGACGGTCACTCTGGTGGAGGCCATCAAGCAGGTGAGCAGCTGGTGCCCTGGGCATCGCTGCCCCCTACCCCAGCCCTTAGGACTCAGTGCCTTTGCCCCCTCCTCCCACCTAGGTGTGGACGTGCTTCAAGGATGCCCAGATCTTGGCTTGCGCCCCGTCCAACAGCGCCGCAGACCTGCTGTGCCAGCGCCTCATCAAGGACATCGCTCCCCGGTACATCTACAGGCTCATGGCCAGCTCCAGAAACTACCAGGAGGTGCCTGCTGATATCAGGGTAGGTCCCTGGCCCTCTGCCCACGCACCCTGTGGCACGTCTGGGCTGGTGGCCCCCTGGCAGAGCAGAATCCCACCGAGCGCCTGCGTTTCAGCCCTGCTGCAACTGGGACAATGGGCAGAGCTGCTATGTGTACCCAAGCAAGGAGCAGCTGGGGCACTACCGGATCCTCATCACCACGCTGGTGACAGCAGGAAGGTAGGAGGGGCTGGGATTGTCCCCACCACCCATGGCAAGTAGACCCAGGGGCTGCCTTGCAGCCAGGCTGTGAGGGCAGCCCCGGCGGGGGCTGGAGGGGAGTGGCTGGGGGCACCTCTGCTCTGTGGGAGGATGAGGATGAAGACGAGGGGAGGAAGGATGGGCAGCTGGGGCAGGGGTGCCCAAGCAGCCTCTCTCCACCTCTCCCCAGGCTCGTGTCAGCCAACTTCCCCGCCGGGTTTTTCTCCCACGTCTTCATCGATGAGTGCGGCCAGGCGGTAGAGCCAGAGAGCGTGGTCGCCATCGCAGGTGAGTGGGGCCTGGCTGCCGTGTCAGGGACCAGCATCTCTGCATGGCCTGGGGACCCCCCTGTCCCCCGCTGAGCTCTCCCTCTGCCCAGGGCTCCTGACTGCCATGGACCAGGAGACCAACCCCAATGGGGGGCAGCTGGTGCTGGCAGGAGACCCCCAGCAGCTGGGTCCTGTCCTGAGGTCACCGCTGGCCATTGAGCACGGCTTGGGTGAGCAGGGGTTGGGGGAGAGCGGTGCTGGCACCTGGGGGCTGAGCAGCCTTGCAGGAAGCCACGGGGTCTTGCGGGCGCAGGTACCTCGCTGCTGGAGCGGCTGATGCTGCACAACCCCCTGTACAAGAAGTCAAGTGAGGGATACAACCCACAGTTCGTCACCAAACTGCTCTGGAACTACAGGTGGGGACGGCCGCATGCAGGGACGGGGGAGCACGGGAATGGGGCTGCTCTGCTGAGCGCATCTGAGTGCAGGATCCATGTGTGCACCCTGGGCTCCAGCTCCCCAGGGGATTCAGGTGCCCAGGAGGGTGCTGGGGCCGCGTGGCACCCACCCTGGGCACCGTCCTGCCTCTGCCAGGTCCCACGAGGCCATCCTCAAGATCCCCAATGAGCTCTTCTACGACAGTGAGCTGAAGGTCTGTGAGAGCGACGAGTTCGATGTCCGGAGTCTGTATTGTAACTGGGATGAGCTTCCCAAAAAAGTGAGGGGGGCAGGAGGGAGGGGAACTGGTGGGAACCCCGAGCTGCAGGTGGAGCAGAGCCCAACACTGTCCAACCCCAGGGCTTCCCCATCATCTTCCACGGGGTTTGTGGGGAAGACCGGAGAGAGGCCAAGAGCCCCTCATTCTTCAACACGGCTGAGATCGAGGTGCTGGTCCACTACCTCAAGAAGCTGCTGCAGAGCCAGGGCAAGGGCGGCTGCCCCAATGTCTCACCCAAGGAGGTCGGCATCATCTCTCCCTACAGGAAGCAGGTGAGGGGCACAGATCATGGGCAGAGACCTCCCCAGGGGACAGGGGTCACTGGGTTGGACGGGCAGCCCTGGGGCTGGCACACGAGGATGGCTCCATGGTGGCTGGATTGTGCTGTGTGCCTCCTCTCAGGTGGAGAAGATCCGGAAAGCCATCACCTCCCTGGACCCCATCCTGCGGGCGCTGCCAGATATCAGCCTTCTGAAGGTATGGTCCTGGCATGGTGGGGAGAGGAGCCCACTCTCCTGTGGGGGTGCTCTCTGGTCCCTCACCAGCTATTCCCACCCCAGGTGGGCTCTGTGGAGGAGTTCCAGGGCCAGGAGCGACGTGTCATCCTCATCTCCACCGTGCGCAGCTGCAGCGAGTACCTCCAGCTCGATGAGAACTTCAAGTTGGGCTTCCTCAAGAACCCCAAGGTACTGAGCCACCCTGAGCAGGCCCCTTGGCCCCCCACAGTCCCCTCCAATGCCCCATAGGCAGAATAGCTAGAGACCAGATATAAGGAAGACATTCTTGATACTGAGGGTGGTGAGAGCCTGGCCCAGGTTGCCCAGAGAGGTGGTTGATGCCCCATCCCTGGAATCATTCCAGGTGAGGTTGGCCGGGGCTCTGAGCAACCTGCTCTAGTTGCAGATGTCCCTGCTCAGTGCAGGGCGGTTAGATGAGATGAGCTTTAAAGTTCCTTCCAACCCAAACCATTCCATGATTCTATGATTCTCTTGTTCTCTTCCCAGAGGCTCAACGTGGCCATCACAAGGGCCAAGGCTCTGCTGATTGTGGTGGGTAACCCGGCCGTGCTCAGCAAGGACCATCACTGGCAGAGGTGAGTCCCACCCAGCTGCACTGGCCCCCTCCACAGACGATGCCCAGGAGCTCCTGCCTGCCCTTCACAGCGCCTGGCTGTGCCCAGTGCTGCAGAGGCAGCGAGGCCAGTGCCACCTCCCGCTCCCCTCGCTCTGTGCCCGCAGGTTCCTCAGGTACTGCAGGGAGGAGGGCGGCTACACAGGCTACCCCTACGAGGATGAGAGCCCTGCCGAGGACGGCCTCGCTGCCGGCCTCCACGCGCTGCACCTCGGCAACTAGCAGCCAGGTGAGCGGGGGCACAGCCAGGGCCATGCCCTGGAGACAACTCCTGCGGGATGGTGGGCTCTCGCTTAGGGGCTGCCTGACCCCTCTGAGTCAGGGACCAGCTCTGCCACATGGTTTCTCTGCAGGAAACCTGCCTGGGAAGGGAGGAGAAACCCTGCAGACCTCCAGCACCCCTCTGCCTGCGGCACCTGCTGTCCCCTGCTCCAGGGTGCCCAGCGCCCCGTGCATCCCTGCAGAGATGGGGCTGAAGGGGGTCCCACCAGCCCCGGTATGGACCGCGGGCAGCCCAGGGCAGATGACACTTCTCGCAGAGCGGGACCGTGCCAGCGCTGCCCTGGGACCACTCTCCATTTTAAACAGTTTTTGATGTGGCCGTGGAGAGCCGATTCCCTGTGATTGCTCTCACCGTTCAATGAATGGCTTAAGGGAGAGCCTGGCCTCCAAAGAGCATCGCTGGGCATGCAGGGGAGCTCGGTGCTGCTGCCGTGGGTGACTGGGGACCCCCAGACTGGGCACTGGGTCCTGGCTGGGCGCAGGGTGGCTGGGCTCCCCTGCCAGGCACCTGTGTGGCCCGAGAGCTGGCACAGCCATGCAACCACACTTCACTTTTTTTTCCCCTGAAATAAATGTTTAGAGAAAAACAGTGCATTGATATCAAGGTCCGTGCCCTGCCACCCCAGCTGGGGCTGCCAGAGCAGGGGTGGGTTTGTCACAGCCCTGCCCTGCTCCAGGATGGTTACAGAGGACGGATGGCTCCAGTGGTGACCGCAGCACCCATCACACCAGGGGCTGGGTACGGCGGCAGCTCCCACCCAGCCCACGTTAAGTCGCTCCCTAGGTCTCACCCAAGCCTGTGGTGACAAGTCCTGATCCTGCACCAGTGGCTGAAGCGAGAGGGGCTGGGGGCCAAGCAAGCCCCCCAGCCTGCAGCACGGAAGGATGCCACGCAGGCAGAGTGACAAATACTCAAATACCAGTTTGCATTTATTCTCCCAATGATGCAGTGCAGTTTACTGGTGCTCGGCCCGTGACCGGTGTGGACTCGGCAGCGGCATTACTGGTAGAGCCTCGGGGAGCAGAGCGCTTCTGGCAGCGGCTGAGCCCGAAAGCTGCCCTGGGCAAGTCCGTACGAGACGTGGGTGTGCACTGCCCAGCCAGCCGAGGGGAGCAGGCAGAGAACCTTGGGGACCCAGCAGACCCCATGTGTGAGCTGCCCGGAGCAAACACCGCGGCAGTCCCCATGGGAGAGGCGAAACCAGGGAGATCGGTACAAAACAGGGTGACACAGGGAGTTACACAAATTCCCAGCCCACAGAGAGCAGCGGGTACTGAAGGCACTGGCCCCTCATGGCCTCGGAGCCCTGCAGGGACACCCCAGGGGTTGGGTGGCAGCTCTCGGGCAGAGGGTTTGGGCAGGTACTGGCACCATGAGGTCCTGCTCCGGCCGTCTGCCAGCGCGGACTCCCTCCCGGGCCGCTCACAGCAGCGGGCAGCCCCTGCGCTTCTTGTTCTTCCGGACCTGCAGGCCTGCACGGGTGGCCATCTCAAAGACCTCCCGCACGCCCTCCTTCGTCTTGGCCGAGCACTCGAGGTAGCCGAAGGCATTGATCCTGTTGGCCATGTCCCTCCCCTCCTCTGGCTTCACCGGCTCCTGGAAAGCATTAGAAGCAGGGTTTGGAAATGGCCAGAAAACAGCAGCAGAAGCAGAGTGACTGCCCTGGGGGCAGCCAGCGCTTAGCGCCAGGGTCCGGCACGGCACAGGGGAGCCGGCACGGGGAGAGGTGGGTCCCTGGCCAAGGCAGCGGGACCAGGGCTGGTCTCACCTGCTTCATCTTTGCCAGCTCCCGCCGCGTGTGCTCGTCGTTCCGCAGGTCCTTCTTGTTCCCCACCAGGATGATGGGCACATTAGGGCAGAAGTGCTTCACCTCTGGCGTCCACTTCTCAGGGATGTTCTCTGCAACAAGCACACATGGACCCCCTGAGCCAAGGGGCTGCTCCCTCCCATGGCATCCTCCCACCACCTCCAGCAAGCCAGCAAGCTCCCAGAATTTCCCTGGAGCGCATGCAAAGCCAGGAGATGGAGGGGAGGGACTGGTACCCCCAGAGGGGCAGCTCGGGGGCTTCCTCCACCCCGGGGTGTTTAGAAGCAGCACCAGGTCTGGTGGGAGCCCCTTGTCCCCCCTCACTCCCTGGTCCCTACCGAGGCTATCTGGGCTGTCAATAGAAAAGCACATCAGGATAACGTCCGTGTCCGGGTAGGAGAGGGGCCGCAGCCTGTCGTAGTCCTCCTGTCCCGCCGTGTCCCACAGGGCCAGCTCCACCTGGGAGGGGAGAGGGACGTGGCTCAGCAGCTCACAGACGGCTTGGCAGCTTTATCTTCCTCAGTTACAGCTACGGTCTTCCTCGAACTGGGGCAGGTTCAAGGTGACCCCAAAATGCTGGAGCCGCGGGGCTGCCTTGAGTGCTGCGGGTGCGTCCGAGCCACGCGGCAGCACCAGGACCATGGGAGCAAGGGGCCAGGAACAGCTCTGGCACCCCGCGATGGCCCTACCTGCTTCCCGTCCACCTCTATGTCAGCAATGTAGTTCTCGAACACGGTGGGCACGTAGACCTCGGGGAACTGGTCCTTGCTGAACACGATCAGCAGACAGGTCTTTCCACAGGCACCGTCTCCCACGATCACCAGCTTTTTCCTGATGGCCGCCATCGCTGTGGGGACAGCAGCGGGTGAGCGGGACAGAGCAGCACGGGCAGCCCATGCTCGCAGCCCCTCCTGACCCCAAAGTCTTTCACACGACTACCCAGGAGGGTGCCAGGCACGGGCACCTGGGCACATCCCAGCTTGAGCAGCCGGTGACCACCAGGACAAAGGGTCTCCTGGCCACCCACTGGGCACACCTCCAGCTCCTGCACACACCGGCTCACAGGCACTGCAAGAACCAGCCCGACAGGAACCATTTACATCCATCACCACAGCCACGGCATCTCAGGAGAACGCTGCCCCAGCGAGTGCCGGTGGCTTCAAGCAGGGACCTTGTGCAAGATGATGGACCCTCTTCCTGACCCACCCCACCGGGCAGCGAGGCTCCAGCCCCAGCCACCCAACCCCTCCCGCTGGGCTTTCTCCCTGTGCCACCACCCCGGGAAAACGGCTTCTCTGATGACCTCGGAGTTGTGCACACCCACCGGTTTTATTTCAGGTTATAAATTCTTCAGGGTAGAAACTCTGCTCCAGTTTTCACCCAGGCACGCTCACCAGCTCCCAAATAATCCAATCAGCAGCGGGAACGCACCAAGCCGAGCTCTCAGAGGTCCGGGTGAGCACGACCTGTGTGCCTGGCACCCGGCACCGGGCTGGCCCCGGCCCAGCCCGTTTGACACAAAGGACCCTTTGCCACAGAACTGTGGAGAGCCGATGCTGGCACCGGCCGTGGGAGAAGCTGCCAGCCATCGCTCAGCAAACAGCTAAACCCCGCGGTCAGTCAGTCTGCTTTCTGCCCCAAGTCAGAAGGATGCAGTCCTGCGAGCAGAACCGTGCCTTTGCATCCCTGGGCTTCCAAGGGGGATTACAGCTGAGCCTGGGAATTGCCCAGGATGATGCCACAAAACGCCTGCCATGGCATCTGCATGAGGCATGAGAAAGTCAGCCGTGCTGGGATCACATCCCTCCCTGACCCAGGGCCCCCAGTCTCTTTCTCATTCCCAGTTTCCGAGATGCTTCAGTCCAAAGAGCCCGACCCAGTCCTTATGCACCTTGGGCACATCACCAGCTCTGGCCCCACAGAGAGCCCGGGCAGGACGCATGCTAACAGCCCAGGATTTAACCCCTGGAAAGGCGCACACTGCTCCGGGGGGGCTGGGGGAAATTACAGGTGAGTAAAAAACTGCTTCGGAAGGCTGGGATGCTCCAGGTCCTCCCACCAGCCCTGCTCCTCTCCACACCCCTGCCGGGTGGTGGGACTGGAAGGGGTCGTTTGGACTTGGAGCCTTGTGGAGGGTCAGGGGAAAGAGCCGCGCGGGGAGGACGCACACACCTACGCTAATGCACCGAGCTGCTGGTGCTGGCAGCGGATCACACTGGGATCATGTTGGGATCACGCTGGGAAGGCCCGGCCATCGCAAGTTTGGCATTTAACCACGGCACTGGCACCAAGCCCTAAGGAAGGCTGGCGCCCATCCTGTCCCGGCACAATCACTCCCGCACCCTGTGCCAAAGGAAAGGGAGGAAAAGAGAACACCCCGAGCCAGGCTGCAGCACAACTGGCTGCAAGTGAAGGATTCAGAACTGAGAGTCAGGCTGACTTGTGTTTCAAAAGCAGGCGGAAGAGAGCTCCCCGAGCTCATCTCTCTGCATACTTAGCAGGTCAGTGCTAAGCTCCTGCCCGGAGGAAACCTCCCCAGGGCTGTCCCGCAGCCCTCGGGCAAGTCTCGGGGACCAGCCCAGCTCTCACAGATCAAACCACCCAACCGTGTGGTCGGGGTAGAAGAGAGAAAGGTTTCACCCAAATCCAGGCCAGACCCTGCCATAGCCCCAGATCGCTGCAGGTCACGACATCAGCTCACAAGCTGAAGCAGGAATGGTTCATGGCTCCAAGCGCTGCAGAGCCATTAATAAAAATAGTAAGCCAGCACTTGTAAGGTGAGCAGAGCGAGGAAAAAGGGCCGTGTCCGGCAGGATCTGGCACCCCTGAACCAGGAGCTTGGCATTAAGCACATCCCAGCAGAGCAGCACGTCTGTATGGAGGGTGAGCGTATTTGTGCAGCTCTGAAGTTGAAGAAAAAACTTGAAGTGCCCAAAGGGTCCCACTGCCAGGGGCTGAGCACAGATGGGAACCCCCCAGCACAGCTCCTGTCCCCTTTCCTTGTGATCTCCAGCTCCTACCTGTCCCAGCCAGGCCATGACACCCATGGGCAGCCATCCAGGAGCTCATCCCAAGGAGAAACCATGTTTGTGTTATGGAGGCAGAGAAAAGGGCTGGAGGAGTCTCCTGTCTTCTGTCCACTTGAGGAGGGAAAGCTCTTGAGGACAGCGTATCCCCAGGGACACGTGAAAACCATCACCCCTCTTGCCAACCATCCCTCCCATCTGGCCAAAGGCTCATCCTCTCTCCATCCATCTTCTCCACAGCATGGAAAAAGGTGAGCTCATGGGCAAAAAAATCTGTTTACTCGGACAGAAAGCTCCCTTGCCCACAGCAAAATGCAATTTGCTGCTTTGCAACTCTATCTCAAAGGCAAACAGGAGAAGAAAGGTGGTGTGGGATGTGCCACTATCTAGTCCACACAAGGCAGGAGACACAACTGCAGTGCAGGAACAGCAGATGCTGGGCGAGACAAACACCCGCTCCCAGACAGACATCAAGATCTGCCCGTGCCCAGTCCAATGGACACTGAACCTAAAACAAAACCAGGCAGAGTGGCATGGCACAGTACCAGCCCTGCATGGCTGCCAGCTCCCTGCCCACGCCAGCCCGGCAACGGGGACCGCAGATGATCCAAACTAAGCAGTCACTGCACCCCGAGCTCCTTCCCACAGCCTCCACTGTCCACCCTGACCTGGGACGGCTCCGGAGCCCAGTGTGATGCTGAGCGGTGACTCAGTGGGCAGAGGCACTGTCCCCACCCAAAATCTCAGCACGGTTCATTCCATTACTCACGAGAGCGATCCAGAAATAGCTCATTACTAATCCAGAGCGGCGAGCGGGGCAAGGAGACTGCGAGCACCGTGGGCCTCGGTGGCCGGCTGGGCTGCCCTGTCCATGCCCTTGCCCCACGAGCCAGGGGGCTCGGCACACAATGCCAGCGGCACACAATGCCAGCGGCACACAATGCCAGCGGCACTCGGTTCGGCTCGGGATCAGCTCCTCTGTCACTCGGCAGGATGAGGCCAGTCCCCGGGACAGGGGAGCCTGATGCAAAGGGCTTTGCACCATGAGCATCATGAGTGGATAAAAGAGAGTGGAAAGCAAAAAGACAGTCTGAGGAGGACAAGCTTTACTATGACTGCCAGCAGGCCAAAGGATTGAAAGGCAATTCAGATTTTTCAGATTTTAAACTCTGCCAAGCATTAACCACCCTGAGTTACGGCAAAGGCTGCCCGGCCACGTTGGCAATTCAACCAGAGCTGCCTCTCGGGAGATGCCTCCTGCTCACTCACAGAGAGAACAAAAGGGAGCAGCACCTTCGTGTTGGCATCTCCCACACTGCCAAGCCCCGCAGGGCTCCGCACCCGCTGCCACGGGCAGGCTGGGGCCACACTGGGACGGACGCGGGTTTGGTTTGTGCCACCGCTGCCGGCACCAGCCTAATTCCAAGCAGGCAGCTCCTCCAGAGTGCCAAGAAATTGCAAAATGAAACCAAATTGCTCTGCTCTACTTTCCAAGCAGCTATTCTAAAGCCAGCACCACTAAAGCAGCCGGGGCTCCAGGACAGCCCTTGTGTTCTTGGCCTCTCCCAGCTTCGTGCCTCAAAAAGTGAAGTTCCTGCTGAGCAGGAAAAGGGGAATTCCTCTGGCAGCAGGATGCATCCATCATCCAGTGTCTGCTACGAGATCTCAGGAAATGGCAGAGAAAGAGGTTAACGCTCTGAAGAAGGGCTCAAACTAGGGACAGAAATCTTCCAATGAACCTCCCTGGAGAGGCTCGAGCTCCCCAAGCCAACAGAGGGGTTTTGCTCTGAAGCAGAAATTCCCAAGCGCTGCTGGCAATGGCCACACCCCGGACGGACCCGTCACACGACTTATCAGTGAAACCAGCCGAATTTCTGCTCTGCCCACAGCCCTGGCCGGAGGCACAGCCCTGAAGCCTGGGCAGGGCTGGGCTGGCGGGGATGGAGCCGTGCTGGGAGCAGCCCCTTCGCAGGGACACCCCCAGCGCTGCCTGCATGGCAGGGCCAGCTCCCCAAAGCCCCTGAGACTGGCACACATCCCACTCTGAATAAAACTTCCTTGTCCCAAAGGAGCAGAGGAGAGCGGAGCCAGGAGGAGGGTCAAAGCTCCAGGCAGTGCTCGTGTAGCTGCCGGCATCACCCTGGTGATCTTCTTGGTCAGAGATGGGGGAACAGACCTGGGGCTCATGTTCCTGCCTTGCAAAGCTGCCACCAAGCATTTCCTTACAGGCTGCCTGTTGAATGATAAGAAAATACTCCTGTGCCCCAGCAGCTCTCTGGTTGCTCCCCTCGGACAGGGAACAGCCAGCCCCATCACCCCAGTGCCCAGGCACTCGCCCGGACCCACCAGTACCACGACACAACCACAGAAGGAAAACCACCTCTTTGAGCAGACCGAGATCCTCCTGGCATTGCTGTGTGTTCAGCTCTGCTAAACTTGTCAATGGTTTTACAAACAAAAGCATCCAGAGTGCTCGGTTGGGCTCTTTTGGTTTAAGTCGTTTGGGAAGGAGCTGGGCAAGGCCCAGGGCTACAACCACCACGAGGCATCTAACTGGATTTCAAAAACCCCAAGCACACGCCTCCAGCTCCGGCCATGCAACCTGCAACATGGACAAGACCTCAGGGAGCTTGCACCATCCCAGGAGCACCAAACACCAGCAGGGAACACAGAAAATGTTTCCTACGCCATGGAGCCAGGGAGAGCTGCCTCCACTCTGAACATGGCCTTGGGGGTGTATGGGGCTGCTGCCACCTCGAGACAGAGCCCCTGAGAGGAACCAGTGGGCAAGCAAGAGCTGCTTTGGGCAACCACAGGCCACCCCGGGTCCCCAGGACATGGGGGTGCTTCCCTCCAGGACCCCCAGGAGCAGCTCTCCTCCCAGGTCACGGCTCTCACCAGCACAAGCCGGGAGCCCCGTCAAAGTGTGTGTCAAGGCCACGGCTGTCCCCAAGTTACAGGAACTGGAAGGGGACTGAAGGTGTCTGGGGACAGAATGACAGAGGGACATGGGTCTTGGCAGGACTCGCTGGCACAGCTGGTGTGATGGAGAAGAAAGCGAACTTCTAAATCAAAATCTGACAGGTGTGTCCATCGAAGGGAATTCAGTTTGCTGAGACACCTAAACCACGGCCAAGGTAGCACAGGACAAGTGTCTTTGCAAGTGTCTCGGGTATCAGAGGGACTCTTATACAGAAGCAGAAAGAAAGTCCCCAAAGGGCTCAAAGCGAAGAGCGATGCCAAGGGAAACTCCACAGCCAGGGCAGAGCTCGGGCTCCGAGCTCCCGGACGATCAAAGCGGCGCTGGTTTTGGCACAGCAGCGGCTGCAATTTCACACTCACAGCCCTGGGCAGGCCCAGCCGTGAGTTTCTGCGTAGCACAGAGGAGACTGGCCTCCAGCCCTTGCCAACAGCCACCACCGTCCCCCGGAGCACAGCCCGCACCCACCAGCAGCGCCGGCTCAGAGCCTCCCGTCCCACCTGCCACCGCTGCCAAAACTACCCGAGGAAAGCGCCTCTACCTGCCCCAGGAAAGCTGCCTGAAACCTTCTAGACCTGCCGTGTCCAAATGACGAGCAAGCATCAAAAAAGGAGCTCAAACTCAGTGAGTCTGACCTCAGCAATTTTCCTCCGAAGCTGCGAGCTGTGTGTTGGGCAGAGCGGGCAGTGGGGTTCAGAGCAGGCGCCGGCGCCACGGCCAAGGGCAGCTGCCCAGCGCCGGAGCCGAGCGTCCAGGCTGGCTTGTTTTCATTGCTAAATCCCACAAAAACATCCACAAGCAAAACAGAGAGAGAGACTTGGGACAGAAGAATTTTAAAGCCTAAACAAAGCCTGAACCACAAGCCCTTGAGCTTTGTGGGAAAACGTTGCCTGCCCTTACCTCCTCTTCCAAAGGACATCACGCCACGTTCTTATTTTACCTCCCGCGGAAGTGACAGCCTTCCCAGCTCCTGCAGCACGAGTGTCCTGCTGAAAGCTTCACATAACATGCCACAGTCTCAGCAGATGCCTGCACTGGTGCAATGCCTGCCTGCCGCTGCCCCGGGGCCAATCAGTATTTGCTAATACATTCCTTACTTTTCATGTCAATACGCTCTCCAGTGCAAACAGCAAGTTAGAGATGAGCCTGGTTAAACGCTCCCGATAACCTGTTGGAAGACAGTGACTGGGCTTATTTTCCACTCAGAAAAACGTTTCCCTGGAGAAGCTGTGGCTGTCAGGAACATGGACTCCATTTGAAGTCCGTAAAATCTCCCACAGTCTCTCCGTATACTCCTCGTAGCTGAGGAAGCGGAGCTGAACAGAAATTGAAGCCGTCCGGACACCAAAAGGCACTTGGGAAAACAAAAATAAAACGCAACTGGTCTCAGGGAAGTACAGCCAGCCAAGGCCGCTGCCTCCCTGCCTCCGGTTTCCCGACCCGAACGCTTCGCCGGGGATGTGTCAGCGCCGCTGCTCCCGCCGCTCCCAGCCCACCCCCGCACCAATGCGCCCTGCGAAGCCCCCCAGGACCCCGCTGTCGCTCCCCAGGGGTGTGAGAGGCTGGGGCTGGATTTAGGGGGTTTGGCGGCCACGGGGAAGACTTGGCTGCCAGATTGTTCGCGCTGGAAAGGGCCGCGCAGTCATGCTTTTGGAATGCTCCTTTGCTCCTAAGACATTACACAATTGTTTCTCCTCCCCGCAAGCCCCCCTAATATAAATGTTTAAGAATGAGCTCAGCAGTAAGCAGAGGGAACTTTTTTCCTTTTTCTGAAGAAAACACAGAGCGACCGCTCTGCGAGCAAGGCCGTGCATGGGGACGCGGCTGGAGCGGGGGCTGTGGGGAGGGATGGCGGGACGGGGCAGCA
>VZZY01022873.1:1084982-1183773 GCA_013400335.1 Eurystomus gularis
TGGCCCGGGGCTACCGCGGCCAGAAGCGCCGGTTCAGCCCGGGGGGGCCGAGCAGCCGCCTCCCGCCCGAGGTGCGGGCTGTGCCCCGCCGCCGGAGCTTCCGGCAGGACACGGCGGGGTGTGGGCTTCGGTGTTCCTCAGCTTCGTGCCTCTCTGCCCTGAGTCCTTCCGCGGGGGTGGGCTCGCTCCTGGAGATGCCAGGCTGGAGTGGGGCAGGGACACGGGTGTCCCGCTGCCCCACGGGGGGAGGCTCAGCGTGGGACGTACCGGTCCCGTTCTGGAGACGGGCGGGAGCGCATCCATGCCGGGTGTCGGCCCGGAGCAGGAGTCCCGTCCGCCTGCCCGGTAGCCATCCCTTCCGATGCCGTGGGAGGCTCGGGGGCCCTCGCACTGGAGATCCTGTCTCTGCTGGGGCACCCACGGCGCGGGTGAGGTGGTTGGTGTGTCTCGGGAAGCGGCTGGAGCGGTCAGTGCTCCGCTTTCCTCCGCTGACAGGACTGAGCGAGCTGCTGTTGACCTTGGGTATCAACAGCCCTGATGAGCGACCGCGCTCTGCCAGAGAGGGGTTCCTGGCACTGGAGGAGTCTGAGGTTCGAGGTGTCAGCAGAGCTGACCTTCAAATGGCAGCGGGGCGGTGGGGCTCACCAGTGAGGGAGCAGGAGCAGGCCCGTGCTTGGGGGGAATTAGAGTTAAACACTCTCCCGCTCACCTTGGCTGGGAAGGGAATGCTGCAGATGCTGGAGGAATGAGCGAGGAGCTGGAAATAAATCAGTGTAGAGGAGAGGACGGGAGAACATATCTGGGGGAAGGAGTCCTCTGCATTTCTGTGTGCTGCCCTGCCACCTCTTTGCCTCACTAGCACATCTGTGGGGCTGGACCGCTGTACGTGCGCCCTGAGCAGGTGCTGAAATGAAGTGTGCGAAGGGACTCGGCTCAACCTGGAGTGCTGGACTTGGGCCAGACTCCCCTGCGCTGGGGTTTCTCCTGGGGAGGAGCAGCGTTCGGGGCAGCACAGAGCATGGGAGGATGCAGGAGTTACTGCGTGAAGCTCCGTCGGTGCAACTCCAAGGGGCCCTGCCAGCATCCCGGGCATTATGGCTGCAGTAGCTCTCTCTTTGGAGCTTTGCCTCTAATTGAGCATCCTCAGTGCTGCGGAGGGAGCTGGGATTTAGCCAGTCTGCTGGCCTGCACCGACGAACCCGAAGCTGTGGGTGTGGAGGTTGCTGCTGTTGTCGGGCTGTGCTCAGAGGATGGCAGCATCTTGCTGACCAGCCTCCCCAGGGACTTCCAGCCTTGCAGCTCCTTCCCAGGACGGACTGTAGCAGTGTCTCGGAGGTGCTGGCCCCAAACCTCTCAGCCTGTGATGTTTAAGCATTTCCTTGTCTGGGGTGGAGAATCCAGCACTCAGCTGATTTTTCAGCCTTGGGGGAGAAGGGAGATGGCCTCTGCCAAGCCTGCCCTGCTGTTTTTACCCTCTCTTTTGGCTGCTGGAGGCTGAGCCATTCCGGAGCCTGTGCTGTGCCTTCCTGGGGGACTGTGGAGGTGTCTCCTTGCTTGCCAGGATCTTTTGAGGAGGCGTCATCTTCCCAGGAGACTCGACATCTCTCTGTGCTGCTGCCATCACTGGCTGTGCAGCCCATGGAGCTGTGCGTGGGGCGAGGGAAGGACAGGCACGGAGCAGGGAGGGTGCCCTGGGGGTCCAGCCGCACAAGGGGGGGTCAGCTCGGCCACTGCTGTCATGAGGTTTGCCAGGTAGCCGTGTGGCACGGCAGGGCTGAGCGGGGCACTCACAGGGCTGGGTGCCCAGCCTGTCCCCTGGCCCAGCGCAGGAGCGCGTTTGCTAAGACCATCTAAGATTCTGCTTCAGGGAAGTGTTAAAATAAAATCACCCCCTCCACCGGGCACTGTAACGTCCCCAGCATCACGGGAAGTTTTCTGTGCCTGCTGGGCTGTGCCCAGGCTTCCTCCTGCCCCGTGGCTGGGGTACGGGGCTGCCCGGCACTGTGGCCTCGAGCTGTGCTCTCCACGGGCACAGCCTGTGCCGCCTCTTGCACCAAACGAAGGTGCCCAAGTTCCAGGAAGTGCTGAAATAGCGGGAGTATGAAAAGAGCTTTTGGGAAACTGGTGGAGCTGTAGGGCCAGATGTGCACGGAGGCTGACAGCGTTGGAGCTGCAGCGGCTTTGTCGCTCGGCACAGAGATCCAGCCATGGTACCAGCCTCCCCCGCCTCTCTCTGTTTCTTTTTTTTGGGTGGAATTCTGCTAACTATAATTATCCAGCTCACATGGGCCAGAGCTCAACAGTGCTCCAGTCCGGCAGGACTTGGAGCATAATTGGGCATGACAGGGAGTCCCTCGTTAGCGCCGTGGGGCACTGGGCTACGTTCCAGCGAGCTGCGGCCTGAGCTGTCCTGGTTGCTGTTCTACGTGTGGTTTAATGGAGAAAGGGGAAAAGTTTCTGACTCCCGTGCCCAGCAGAGTGGCCGCGGTCCGGGAGGGAGCTGCTCCCCGTGTGCTGGGAGAACCTTGATGAGGCTTCGGTGTGGGCGATGGCCTGTGCCCACGTGTGCCCGTGGGGAGGGACATGGGCCTGGGCAGAGGAGCAGTCATCTCTTGCGGTGCTGGCTACGGCTGAGATTTATCTTCAGAGAAATTTGGGACCTTGCAGTTCCTTTGGGTCCCAGCTCAAACCCGAAAGGCGGAAAGCAGCTAACAAAATATGTTAATGAATAGTTCCACAAAATTCCAAACAGAACATAGCAGAAGAGAGAATACTGATGATATTTTTCAATGAAAATTAAGTGCTTAGATGTGCCGGAACGCCACTCTTCATTTCAAAATGACACTCCACGCTGAAAAACTTCAAGTCAGACCAAACATGTGTAGCTGGAGTCTCTCGACGGTGGAGGTTGATAACTGTCAAAATAGCAATTTCTGCAAAGCTGTGTTTGCTGACGGGAGTTTGTGCTCGGGTGGGAGCCCCGAGCGCTGGTGCCAGCGTGGCTCCAGGGACGGCAGCTCTTGGCATCGTGCTCCTCCGAACCCCACGCGCTCTCCCCAGCCGCCAGCTCGGCTCTCGCTGCTTGGCACGGTGGCTTCCCTTGGACACTGGGCTGCATTATTGATAACTCCGTGATTTATTTATGCTTCCGTGGCTATAGCAAAGAGCTCAGCCTTTCCCAGCTAAATATAGCTTGCACTGGGAGCGCGTCCCTGTCCTGCGTGGGATGGAGGTTTGTTCCAGCCTGTTTGGTCTGGCCAAGAGATTCAGGGATGTCTCCCGGAGACCTCGTGTGCTCGGAGGGTCCCATGGGCAGGAGCTGGGGCTGGGCTCCTCTGGAGAGGCTCCAGTGTGTGCTGTGGGGCACGGCACTCGTGACTACGAGCTCGGCTGGGCTCCCTGTGTGGAAGGGGAGCCGGAGCAGCAGCTGGGAGACTCAGGACGCTTGGTGTGAACTGACCCCCCTGCAGAGCCTGACTGCTCGGCTGGAAGCCACACGAGATGTGCGTTGGCATCTGAGGCTGGTGTCTGTGGCAGCATTGTCTGCTGTCCTCACATCTGGGCTGCCAGATGTGCCTCTGGGGTAGGACAGCTGTGTCCTGGGGTAGGACAGCTGTGTGCTGTGGACGTGTCCTGGCACAGCTCCTCCTGGCTCCCCTGGCCCAGCATGGCCGGGCACTCGTGTTCGTGGTGTGGGAGGACATCGTGCTCGGCTCCCGCAGCGCTGATGCGCGTGGGGGGCTGAGCTCTGAGAGCCCTTGACTTGTTCATCGAGGTAGTAGCGCGTGGTTTAAGCTGGCACCAATGTGTACAGGATGGGCTGTTGCGTCTCTGAGGGACTCTGCCAGGGCTGGCTGCTGGGTGACAATCCTCGCTCTGAGGAAGCCTCTCGCAGGGCAGGCTGTGCCACAGCCCCGCCGGAGATCGCTTGGCCACGGCTTTGCGCCAGGGAGTTGGCGCAGTCGTGCCACGTCAGCTCGTGCCCGCTTCAAGGAGCGACGGTTTTCTCACGCTTTAAGCCATCTTGGGTTTGCTCTGGTGATGCCGGAGCTCGGGGCTGCCTCGGCCCCAGCAGAAGTGCGGGTCTGCACAGCCCCCCCAGTCCCCGCACCACCGAGTAAGGGCTGTGCTGGAGCAGGATCGGTCCCTGTCCCCCGGCGGGCAGGGATGCAGGATGCCTGCGTGTCCGTGCCCTCCCCGACTGCTGCAGCCTGCTCCTGGCCAAGCTGAACATCCTGCAGCCTTAATCAGGAGCATTTTCTTACCTCTAAATTCTTTTCTAGCATAAAATATGTGTTTTTGTCAAGATACCTTTTTTTTTCTCAGGCAAATGTCAACGTTTTTGTGACATTTTCTGATTATTTTTTTTTTTTCCAGGTGGGAGAATCAAAATGGAAAATATCATTTTAAATCAGCATTTAGGAATGAAACATTTTTCACTTTGAAATGTCAGTTTAAAACAGAACAATTCATTTTGAAATGCTTCAAAACAAGAAATGCCCTTTTACCACCTCAAATCACTTTGTTTTGATTAAAAATGTCAGTGTTTTCTGTTCTGGCACTTCATTATGTGAGTGCGTTTCACCATCTCAGCTTGGTGCAGAGCAGATAGGAGTTGAGAAGATGGTTGAAAATTAAAGATTCCTTCTCCCAGCAGCCCGGTTTGCCGGTGCCCGGCCAGAATCCCACACTGCCTGTGTCAGCACCGGTGGGTGCTCGCTGGGGAGGGGACTTGGCAGCACTCCCGGGCCTCGGCACCATCGCCACTTGTCTTTATGGCCTGGCATTAATAAATCATGATCCAGCACTGAAGTTTTATGGGGGACATGGTCCTTTGCCCTGGGCCCGGTTAGATCTCAGCAGGCGATAACCGAGGCCGGGAGGTTGTCGCTTCACTCGGGAGATGCCGAGCGGCAGCGCTGCTGCCAAAGCTCTTCTTGCTCATGCTGTTGCCTGCAGAGCCCTGGAGCTGCTTCCACCTGCGGGGCTGTGGCTGATAAATACTAGAGAGAAGGTATTTAAAGCAGTCACCAGGAAAATACCAAGCCTTCGGGGATTTACATTTCTCCTTAAGGGCTCCAGATGATGTAAAACTCAGCTCCTCCTCAGTGCATCCTGCGTGGTGTGCGAGGGGGTGTCAAGACAGGACCGGCTGTGCTCCCAGGTAGGGCACTCAGGTTTTTGTGGCTTTGTGAACTTTGTGGCTGTACTGAGAGGAGAAGCGGCCTGAGAAGAAGGCATCGCGCTGGCACAGTGGCATGTGGGTTCTGGCACTGCTGTGGGCTTTGTAAGTCCACTCAGGCATCGGCTGCCCCGTTCCTCAGTGCTGTCCTTGCTGAGCAGGAGAGTGGCTGGACCCTGGGACAGCCAGTGCAGTCGGTCTGTCCATCTGTCTGTCTGTCACAGAGTGGTTTGCCAGTGCCCAGCCCGCGAAAGCCAAACCTTGGGCGTCACCACAAGGGACTTCGGTGAGGCGAGGGCGATGACAGTGCATAACCACACACAGAAAACACGGTACCTGGGATGACTCGCCGCTGATTTACTCTGGCTCTTCCCACGCTCCCTGGATCTGTATTTGGTATTTGTGATCTGCATTAATAACATCTCAGCACTCCCAGCAGTACAAATCAGGAGCGACTCCTCTGAAGCAGACGGAGTCCCGCTGTTAACAGGGGGTGAGCGGGGCGGTGGCTGAAGTCCCAGGAGGTTTTGGGATGTGTGAGGGGCAGGTGTGGGCTGATCAGGGGCCAGCCAAGCTCCAGGGTGTCCCCAGCCACTCCTGGGGGACACGGCGGTTCCCACTCCCCAGGTACTTACAGCAGATATCGCTGCTCAGATTTCTCTTTCTCCTTCCAGATGCCCTGATGTCTGCCCCTTGCAAAGACCCGACCTCCCCGGGGCTGGCAGATGCGCAGGCGTTCGTGTGAATCCCCAGTAAAAGGTAACTATGGCTCATCTGGGCTACCGCTGGTGTCATTTCTCTGTCCTGCTGCGATGGCCCATGCTGCTGAAGAAGTCCGAGCCTGTCCAAGGGTGGTGGGTGAACCCCAGGTGCGTGCCCTGCTTCCCAGGGCTGTCCCCCCGAGCTAGGCCACCCCAGTCCCCACGGCCACACGTGTTTGGGGGCTGCACCACTGCATCCAGCAGCATTGGTGAGCAAGGGCTGCACCTCCCAACCCTCCTCAGCCCCTCTTCCTCCACACATCTCTTCTTGTTTTTGGTAGAATGAGTGAGAGAGACATACAAAGCCTGAGCAAATGGGTTTTCGTGCTCACTCTCTGCCTTACCACATTGTGGGGAAGACTGACGCTGGCCTCCACCCATCACAGAAGCCATTCAGGTAGGGGAAGCGACGTCCTTGCTACGCATGTCACGATCCTGTGCAATCACCCTGGGCCCCTGTGACGCAGCTGGTATCGTGAGGTCTCCATGGGATGCCCAAGTCGTGGATTACTTAGGGGCTGAGATGTTTGATGAGAGTCTGTGGGTGGGAGGACAAGTGCAGGTTGTCTCAGGTCATGGGGTACACTGGCTGTGGGAGTGGGTGGGGGTCTCTCTGGGGACCAGCCCAGGGGACCTCAGTGTCCAGCACCGTTGCTGGGGTCCAGGCAGTGAGGACAAACATGCCAAAGTGCCTGGAGTCCAGAGCAATCCTGGGGCACGAGCTGTCTGCCTCTTGCGCCTGTGTTTGGAGAATAAGGTATTTAGAGTTAAGTTGAAATGGTTCGTGCTCTTGCCTGACCCCACCTAACCCTGTCCTATTTCTGTCCTTTTTGCCTGACAGTTAAAGCAGTTCTAATCCTATAATCCCCATCCTCATTGCTTAAAACCAAAATGTATCTTCTAGAGTGACTCCCTCCACGAGCCAGTCAGCAGCTACCTGCCTCACCCTCTAACCTGCAGCAGGTGCATGAGAAGATAAAACTTCTCCATCTGGGCTGACTTTCCGGCACCAGCTCGGGACTCTGCGCGACACGGGCTCGGGCACTGCCTGCCCACCCTGCCCGGTCCCCGGGGCCACGGAGCACGGCTTGCACCCGGCAGGAGCGGGTCGCAGGGAGCTGCTGCTTAGGGGAAGAATCAGGCCTGGCATTAATAAAGCAGCGGCTCACCGAGGTTTAAAGTGCAAACGCCCAAGTGTAGTCGTGGGGTGTGAATTATGGATAAATCTCGCTCCACACGTGAGGACACAGGCTCGTGTATTCGTGAGCTCGCGGGCAGGGAGCTGGGGATTCTTCGCTCTCACAGGCTTATCCACAGTGGACCAAAGCTTGTACTTCCTATTCAAGCAAATTCTAATCCACAGCAAAGAGGGCAAACCAGGAGCAAATGCTTGAAAGTCTGGCCCTGCTCTGTGTCCGTATTAACACGGTTTCTCTCTGCACGTCCCCAGTTCCCGACACTGCAGGTTTTCTGCGTGGCTGCGCTGGCAGCTGCTCCTCTCCTGGGCAGGATTTCCACGGGCTCAGACCAGGAATTCTTGCTCTGCTTGCTGAGGTCATGAGCTTTATTTTCCTTTTGTCTGCCTGGTGCTTTTGCTTCCTTTTGGGACAATTTTTGGTGAAGGTTGTTTGAAACACACTTTTGTAAGGTTGTGTTCTCAGTTGCAATGACATTTTCTCCTGGGAAGCCTGCAGTTACAGTTCTGGTGTGGAGTTGAATCAAGAGTGGGATCGGGGATGTCTGTGCTGCTGGTGCCTTCCTGAGACCCCGCTCAGGGATGGTGTGTGTGAAAGGACCGACACCTCCTGAGCTATCAGCCGTTTAGAGCATTGCGTTTTCTCACAGCTCAGCCCAGGTGTGGTACCTAAAAATGAGCAATAGCAGAGGAAGATCTTAAATGTGGCCACAAGGTTTCCTACTCCCCAAACTTGGGAATTCCCTGAGCAGAGAGCCTGTGCGCAGACCCTCCCGTCCAGGGAAACGCTGCCCTGCAAACATCTCCCTGCAGAACCAGGATCGAGTCCCTTGCGCTCACCCAGCACGTGGGGAATGCTGATGGTCCCCAGCAGAACGATGCTGCCTGGGGTGTGTGGTTGGATTTAAATAGCCACATGAATCAAGTGCGAAGATTAAGTTATTTGGGAATGGAATGCGAGACTCCTCAGTGAAGAATGATTCACCAGCAGTTTAATCCCCCGTGTAACGTGGTGAGCTCTACGTGATGAACAAGTCTTGCTTGTCTGGATCCAGCTCCCGCAAAGATGGCCCCAGCAGCTTCAGATAACCCCTCTAATGCTGGTCATCAAAGTGCCATCTTCGCCTTCGCTTGCATTCATCACTCAACCTGGAGCGGAAGTAAAGGCATTTAGTCACCTGGGATTTGCTTTCGGGAAATGAGGTTCTCAGAGCGAACGGAGAGCACCGATTTCTGATCATCTTGTAGGAGAGATTTACTGGTCAGCGTGTCGCTGCTTGGAGTGAAGACAGCAGCTCTGCTGCGCTTATTTGCGAGATGCTTCTGCAAGATTCCCTCTTGCCTGAGGAAGCATTGGTTCCTCTGTGATGTGCAGCTTTTACACTGAGATGGAATATCTTTTCAAGCCACCCTCTCTACCTGAGGCAGGAGCTGCTCTGGGGGCGTGGGGAGCAGCGAGGAGGGCAGGCTGTGCGTCGGGAGCGGCATCCCCCAGCCCCAGGGCGCCTGTCTCTGTCACACAGCAGCGGAACGCTTTCAGTGGTTCTTGGCACAGTCCAGGCATTTGGGTTTCTGCTTGGAAGTGTGAAGGGATGGGATTTGCACGAGCAGTTCATGGATGCGCACACCCTCGCATGTGCAACGAAGGGGGAGGGAGCAGGACGTGGCGTCTGGAGGTGACAAGGTAGTAAAGAATCCCAGCTGACATGCAGTGATAATGAGCAATAAAAACAAGCCTGCTTGTCTCCACAACCCTCTTAAATAATACATGCATCTAAGGCAGTAGTGATTTTAAGACTTTAATTATTTAGTGAGTTCTAGTAGTAGAGCTGTTGCAGGGCACGAGTACAGATAGTTCTGCTGGCTGCCCGGGTCTGCCCTCGAGCTGCCCGTGTCCCGGGGCCGTGCTGCCCTCTGAGCAGAGCCCGCCGAGCCCATGGGCCCGCTCCCCGCCGGGGCAGGACCCTCCACCTCCCTCCTGGGCTCTGCCTGTCCCTGCTCTGCTACTCAGCCCTGCTCAGGGTTCCTCGTCCCCTTTAACAGCCTTTTGGTGCCCAGGAGGAGGGGGTTTGACGCCGGGGCTTTGGGCATTGCCTGGCAGGTACGTGCTTTCAGCTCCTCTGTGTTCCACAACTCTCCGCCAGCAAGCAGAGCGGTATGTCACAGTGAGCACGTGGGGCTGTGCCCACGCATCCGAGGCACGCAAAATGTGTCGTTTTGGGTTATGCCATAAAACAACATGTTCTACTGCTCACTTAAAGGTCAGCCAGCATAGGACAGTGGTTTCATTTTATTTTTGCATGCAGGATTCAAAAGCCTTGTACTCTTGCAGTGCTTTTATGCTTCCAGGAGATAAGATTTTTTGGAAAAAAAAAAAAAGGGTTCCAGTGGGGAAATACCAGTTAAATGGGAGGGAGAAGCATGCCAGAAGCTCTGGAACTTATCCCAGGCTCTCTGGGGGTTTCCTCTTGGTGTTAAACACACCATCCTTCTGATTTGCATTCTCAGTCCAATCTGGTTGGAAGTTTCCCACTGCTCAGCAAGTGGAGCAGCCGCTGCTGGGAGCTCTGGAGGAGCCCGTCGCTCTCCCCGCGCTCGGGGTCAGGTTCTCCGCTTGCTCTTCCCAGGCATGTGACACGAAAGCTCAGCACGTTGGGGAGCTCCTCGCACCACTCTTCTGGCACCCATGCCATCCCTTGGCATGGGTCTGCTCATCTCCTCTGCTGCGAGGAGACAGCCAAGTCTCTTGCTGACATCCTGGGACTCGCTGTATCTGATGCAGAGGGGCTTATTTGCGTTCATTACAACCCCCTCAACTCCTGAGCTCACTCGGATGTCAGGGTTCATGGCCGGTGTTGTCCGTCCTGCCTGTGGCTGAGGGACAGGAAAGCGGGTGGATGGACTGGGTGTGGAGGGAGCTGAGATGCTTTACACCAGGTGCTTTCCCTGCTCCCCATGGGGCAGTCCCTCCTGCTCCAGCAGCTCTGCTGGGAGCAATCCCTGAGGAAGGGGATGCACCCTGCCCTGCTGCCATGCCTGGGGCTGGCAAGAAGTGCCTGGGATGAGTTTCCAGTAGGACTGTGTCCCAGGGCAGGATATCGGATGCTCACAAGATCTTTAGGCAGCTGAAAGTATTTCACAGCCCTGGGAGATGTGCGCTGCTCCCCAGCTCTGCCTTCAGCTGCAGGGCAGCGTGTACCCCACGGGGGATGTGCCGGAGGCTGCCCGACCTCCCTGGTGCTTGGTTTGAGCTGTTCACGGTTTCAATCCTGGAGCAGAAGCAGCTGGGACCAGCCTGGCCGTGGGCAATAAAGTGTCCACCCCTGCACACGATGCTCCTTGAGGGCCTGTCCCCTGGGGTGGAGGCAGCCCCTCCTGGCACTGCAGTTCTCTGCCTGGCTCAAAGGAAAGCAGTAGGCTTTTGAGGGAGAACAAAGGCTTTCTGAACTTCTCTGTTCCGAGGCTCGCAGCTGCCCGCCATGCTCCCCACGCAACCACAGACCTGCAGCCCAGCGCAGCTCCCCTCATCACACGAAGCAGCATCTGATCAGCGAGAGCAGCTCTCGTCTGCCCTGGGTTTTGCCTTCCCTGCTCCACATGTCCAGACACCTGGGGGCGAGCTACAGACAGACCACGTCCGTCTGTCCTGCTGGAGCACCTTCCTTGTGTCTGTGCACCCACCAACTGCTGGGGCTCCTTGGTGGGACTGGCAGGGACACGGCCGGTGCCCGTGGGCTCCGAGGCTCTGAGTCCGGCACCGCGGTGCCACCGAGCTCAGCCGGCACTGGAGAGACTGGAGAGCTGAGTTCTTCTTTATCTCCGTGCTGCACCTTGTTGAGCAAATTAAAAGGGCTTTGGCATGTTAGTGAACTCCTGCTGCACGGCTGTAATGAGCGATTTCTCAGCTCTGCCCGGCTCTCCCGCAGCTGAACCTTTTTAAATTAGCTGAAAATGAGAAGCCGGAGAGCAGAAGTGTGAGGGAGCAGAGGGGTCTTCCGGCCCTTCCTCCTGGGAAGAGCTCTGCTAACGAAGCTTGGTGAGGAGGCTTTAATAAAAACGGGTGGAAGCCACAACTGCATGTGAGCGCTGAGGGCGGAGGGTATAAAATTGCCTGTTGTTGGGGGGCTGTGGTGGGGTGTGTGGGGTGGGTGAGTGACAACTGAACCACTGTGGTGGAATGTGGGTTCACTCAGCCAAAGCCAAGGACCTCTGCTTGTTCCTCAGATTATCTGACGAATCCCATTAACCATAAAACCAGGGCAACCCAGCCATGTTTGTTCTGTAATGAGTTGTTTTCCTTCCTGCTTTCACCAAAGTCTACTATTTCTGCATACGAAAAGAATGGAAATTATCATTCGAGCTGAAGTATGATGGCATTTAAAAGGGAGGATAAAATTTATGACCAGAGATGCTATTACAAAATACTTCCAGGATAGGTAGTTGTGCAATTATTACAGGCAGAAATGAAAGTGATGGTTCATTAAAAGAAAATGACATGGAATAACAGTAAATAAAGGCAAATTAAAGCCGTGGTAATTGCACAGCCCATCCTGCCCGTGTGCCGGTGGGTGCGGGGCACAGGGACGTGTGGCTCCCGACGGAGCAGGCTGCAAGGGACGAGCAGTGTTGTCACTGCCCATGGTCGTGTTGGGATGTGGCCTTTCTGCACAGCCGCAAGTGTCTGCCCTGGCCCCGGCTGATGGCATCACTGGAGAGCAGGTCCTGGGGCAGCTCCTCGCCTCCTGCCCTCTTGTCTCCTGGCCAGTGCTTGTAGACCAGAGGGACAAGGGCTGCTTTGGCTCTAAGCTGGCATGGCTGGGCTAGCTCAAGCTGGGGGGTTGCACTTGCATCAGCATTTCCCAGCAGGGATGTGAAAATGTGGCTGCAAGTTAGAGGCTGCAAGTTTCCTCCAGCACCTGGGGAAAGATCCCATTTTCCAGAGTTTTCTTTTGAGAAGGTGAAGTGGCTGCTTTCCCGAAGGTCCTGGAAGGCAGGTGGTGTTTGCCAGTGAGCGTGGGTACATGCCAGGAGCACAGGTACGTGCTATCCCTCCCTGGGGACCCACAGCAGCTCTTGCCATGACACAGGTCAGCCACCCCCAGTCCCCATCATGCAGCAGTTCCCACAGAGCTGGGCAGGGGACACCAGCACAAACCTGCAGCATGAGCTCCCTGGGCCAGCCACCTCCCTTTGTGGGGTTGGGGATAGATGGGGCCCCAGGACCCTCAGCAGGACCCTCCAGCAGTGGTTGAGGGGTGAAGCAGAGCTGGGAGCTGAGGTTGGATGGGGAGGATGGTGAGGGCAGGCTGGCAAACATGGGTCGGGTCAGATCAGAATGACTACCAGAGCCCCATGTGCTGGGAAAGGGCTGAGCGTGGCCTGGGGCTCACTGGTCCCCCCACCACCAGCAGCTCTGCTCCCTGCAGCTCAGCATGTCCTGCTTGCACCCTTTACTGGAAGCTGCCGAAGGCTCCTGTGGGGCTTCTGCTGAGGAGTAGAAGGGTCCGAGCACCCGCTCCTGAGCTGAGGGTGCAGAGCAGCCAGGTCTGACAGCCTGACGTGCTCATCTGTGCACATTTTGGGATGGCACACTGCAGAAACACAGCTTCCCTGTCCTCCTCCCAGCCTGGCTTCTGCTTGCTGTGGAACTGTAACCCTGTTCCCGGTGACCCAGGGGATGTCTCCGTGCATGGCTCTTCCAGTGCTCGTTGAACAGGACCTGCAGGGATCACCCCCTCTCAGGGGTCTCAGATCAGAGTCTATCCAGCCCCGTTTGGCTGATTTGCATTGTGCTTGTGTGGCCGTTCCCTAGCGAAAGCCATTGATTTGTAATGCTAACTAGCTTCTGAACTCAGATCCCAGAGGTGATAAGCCAACACATTCATTCTCTTTCTTCCTTAATATTTTAATGGCAGTTGGAGGGGGAGCAGCAGAGCAGCCTGGATTTCTGATGAGCACCACGACATTTCTGTGTCACCAAAGGGTGGAAACACCCTCCTGGTCCTCCCTCCTCCAGCCGGAGGGTGATGGTGAGGTGGGAGCGCTGGGTTTAGCTGGCGTTGGAGGTGGTGGTTACTCTATCCGAAGCCAAAGGCAGCACGATGCACCAGCCCCTCTTGTAGCAAAGTGTGCATCTCGTTATCAGCTGTGATTAACTACTGTGCTCATTCGTTTCAATAAAGGTGTCAGCTTGGCCATGGCAAGAAGCTATAAATTTTGCTGAGTAGGGTGGGTGTGAGGGCTGCGAGGAGTAAGAGCTCAGATGCAGGTCGTCTGGACCAGCACCAGTGCTCTCCTTGCAGGCGCACTGGGGAGATGCTGGGCTGAGCTGTGTGGTCATCGTCAGCAGCCCTGTAGTGATTGCTGGAGACTGGGATGGTGCTGCCCGTGCCAGGCTCTCCTGGTGCCCCGGTCACAGCACACACTGGTGGTGGTGATGGGGGGTGTCTGGGGCACAGCCTGACCGTGGCTGTTTCTCCCCCCGCAGTGCACGTAGAGCCCGGCACGTGCGAAGTCATTGCAGCTCACCGGTGCTGCAATAAGAATAAGATCGAGGAGCGCTCCCAGACGGTGAAATGCTCCTGCTTCCCGGGGCAGGTGGCAGGGACCACACGGGCAGCTCCCTCCTGCGTGGATGGTGAGTACCCCACGGCCAAGAGCTGGATCCCATCCAATCCCCGACGGCATCTTCCTGGTGGGTCAGGCCGGTGTGGGGGTTCTGTGCCCCCGGGATTAGCCGAGGAGACCTGCCCAGGGGTTCAAGCAGAGGGGAGAGGGAGCATTGTGGGGACACTCTCCACTGGTGTGGCTGCGTCACCCCGCTCCATGCAGTCCCATGCCGTGTGTTGTGGGTGGGTTTTGGTGCTCCAGCGGTTCGAGCTCCTCCGGAGCATCACTGCTCCAGGGCAGGCACCGCAGCATCGATCCCTGCACGTCTGCTCATCGCCCTGCTGCAGCTGGAGGCAGGGACGTGACTCCAGCCATGCAGCACCGTCACCTGCAAGGAGCACTAAGCAAAGCTCAAACCATGTATATTTTATTGAACAGCATCACGTGGCGTCGCCGAAGAGCCGGCAGGAGCAGCTGCAGCCGCTGCCAGCGCGGCATCGATGCGCTTGACAGCCGTGTCCTGTGCGCGTTTGTGCAGCAGCAAGAAATGCCGGGATGAGGTGTCAGGGAAGGCTTTTGTTGTCCCAAACAGCTTATGTGTGTCATCGTTTCCTAACACAGAGGAGCCTGCTCTGGGTACTCACGTTGGAGGCACAAATTACAAGAACCTAGTAGTAGAGTGGTAGTAGACAGTCCCTTTGCCTCCCTAGGTGGAACCTGTAGTTGAGTATTGAGCCACACTGTCCTCCCTGCTCTTGCTGGGACCGAGGACAGGGTTGTCCTTGGGCTTTTTACGTGTGCTCATGAAAGAAAACAGGGTGTTTTGGAGGCAGGTGGAGCAGCTAGGTCAAGTGAGGCCAGGCAGGCAAGGAGTGGCTCCTTGGCGGGGTGGCTGCAAACGTGGGCAGGGCTGGAGTGTGGGGCTGTGCTGAAGGTGGCATGGCTGGCACCCCCATGCCACAGCCCGAGCCCTGATGCCCTCTTCTCCTCTCTGCCAGCCTCCATTGTGCTGCAGAAGTGGTGGTGCCAGATGGAGCCGTGCCTCGATGGGGAGGAGTGCAAGGTGCTGCCCGACCTCTCTGGCTGGAGCTGCAGTAGCGGCAACAAAGTGAAGACAACCAAGGTAAGTTGCCTGGCAGGGTGCTGGTGGGGAGCTTGGCTGTGCTTTCTCCAGCCTGCGGCGAGCAAAACCCCGAAAAGCATCCCCAAAGAGGTTGCAGGGGAAGGGGGGAGCTCTGGCTTCTCTCAGATGCACCAAAGCAGAGCAGAGGGTCTGGGCTGGGCTCTTCTCACCAGTGCTGGAGAGTCTGGCGGGGGTGGGACAAACCCCGAGAGGGTCCCAGGGCTTTGCTGATCGACAGCTCCTGTGAGAGGCTTGGTGAGGAGGGCATTGCGTGGCTCAGCCCGTGGGCAGCCGTGCGGGATGTTTTCTGGCCACGTCCCAGCATCTCCCCACTGCTCCAGGGCAGCAGGTTGCTCGTCCCAGCCCCATGGCACAGCCCTGAATCTGTCACCACTCCCCCATCTGAACAATCATCTGTGATGGAGCACTACATGATTATTATTTTCATGGCTTGCTGAATGCCCCAAAGAACAAGGTATAATTAAAATTTTATCAAACTCATTAGTAATTACATATATGCCATGGTTAATCAGTTGCATAATTTTGTAATCATTGTTCACACTGTTGAGTGTAATTATTCCTTATGCTTTAGTTTTTCTCATCCCACATCCCCTGCCATAAAATTATCGCATTAAGTGATGCTGGGATTTTTTTCATTATTGCTATTATTTTTGTGCACAGAAAGCACTTTCATGCTTTATGGATGTCCAGGAAGGTTCCTCTGGCCCTGGCCATCCCTCACTGACCAGTAACTGTGGCACTACATGTAGCTCATTATCTTTTTCCTGTCTTAATATCGTTTATTTTCCCTCCAGCTGCTAACTTAGCCCAAAGCCTCTGCTCTGACTTTGCTGTCCTGGGCTTTCCCTGGGACCATGCCCGTCTGCAGGACCCCAGGGCTTCTGCTCTCCTCTCTTGTCCAGCAGCCCTGACCTCCAGGGCCATCCTCCCAGCACCCCTTTTGGGTCCTGGGGGTGGCCATTTGGAAATGCCAGTCTGAAGACAGACCTATGTTTTCAAAAGGACCTTTGGTGGCTTTGGGTGCCCCATTAGGACCTGTGCCAAGGGGCTGGATTTGCCTCGTCCAGTCCCCTCCGCAGACAGACCCCCAGAGCGTGGGGTTCACAAACTACCCATAAGCCGCAACTTAGAGCAACCACTCCATTAAACCATATTTGCATCTCCTGAGGCTGTTTGCTGACAATTCGCAGACGGGGGAATCAGCTGGATGTGTCGGGCAACTCGCCCGCTGCAAACAGATGGTCCATGTCCATTAGCAGGCTCCTGCCCCACTCTCCTCCTCTGCCCACAGGTCACCCGATAGCCTCCGTGAACGACCAGCCTCGGCACGGGTCCTGCAGAGCCGCCAGCGGCAGGACTGGCCCGGCCGGGTGGGATGCTCCGGAGCTGCCGGCCTGTGCCCGCGCCAGGTACCGGCTCAGAGCATCCGCTGAGCCCCGGGGCTCACCATCCCCAGAGGCTGCAGGAATGGGACGCCAGCGCGGCTGCAAGGCTCCTGTCACTCCACGGTCCCCTCCGCCCCTGTGGACACACTCACCGAGCAAGAAATGGGCTCTTTCTCCCATCCTCTTAAATAAAATACTCCAATCATGTAAGAGCTGCTGACAATACAGAGACAGACAGACAGACAGACAGACAGACAGTGACCCCCAAAATGGCCTTTATTCTGAAGTAGCTGAAGTCATTGCTGTGAGTCGCCTTTCCCCACCTCCCGAGGTGTTGAGTCAGGGTCACCATCAGGAATGGGAAGTCAGCAGTTGTGTGAAACCCTCCCCGGTTTGGCTCATGGCTCCTGGCCTGGTGGGTTTCCAGGAACCTCGTGTCACCCGGGGACTGTGGGGCTGCTCCCACCCTCATTGTGTTTCCCCTGCCCTCTGACCTGGCTGCGGTGACCATGTGTGGTGGCCGTGTTGGCATGGCCAGGGGTGTCTGACACCCCATCAGCCCCTGGCAATGGTGAAATGTCTCCATGGAGCATGCTGCTGGTTTCTCCTTCCTCAGTAACTGCATTTATCAGGCTGCGAGTTTAATATCTGTTCTCTGCCGCGCAAGTTCCAGACACCAGGTTACTGCTTGTGTTTGCAATCGAGTTTCAGAATAAGGCACAGGGGAAGCCCTCTCCCGTCTGCAGCTCTGGTGTGCCGGGCACCTGCAGATGCCCAGGCAGGGGCCCCGAGCGAGCCAGGCTTCATCGCATTAATTCAAAATAAAGAAAAATACACCATCTCCTGGCACGAGCTCATGACCTTCTCCAGGGCTCAGCTTTCCCCTGACATGACAGCTCCGGGGAAGAGGACGGGACCCCTTTGATCCGGCATCAGCAGGGCTGGGGACACCGGGGCTGCTGCACGGCAGGACACGGCCTGAGCAAGAGCATTGCTGCTGGGAGCGGGGCCAAGCCCCAGCCCCGCTCCGGGACCCGCGCGGGGGGACACGCTGGCCCGCGAGGAGCCGGGGCTGGAGCCGACGCGGTGCCGGGGACGCCGGCGCTCTGGCTGCTGCTGGCGGGACTCGGTGTTGAGATGTTTTTGTAACGGGGGATGTGATACCTGCTCCAGATGTGATGTAAATACCAGACTGTGAAATAATAAATTCATTTTAATCTCTGCAAAGGATCTTTTCATTTGGCAGTGAAGGGAGGCTTTGGGAGTGCTTCTCTTGCCAACCGGATCTGAGGCGAGGGGCCAGGGCTCTGCCGTGGCCGCTCCAGTCCCAACCGGCTCCTGCAGTGGTGGCCACTCTCATTGCTCATGCAGCTGTCTAGTTCTCTGGCTCAATAAAATCTTTTGGCTCTGACTTACACTCTCTAATTACACGTCGCGTTAAAAAGGTGTAGTCTTTCATGTAGCTGAACCACAAAGGAACGGTTCGGGCGATGCTCAGCGGGATTATTTTAATCTTGATTTCACCAACATTGCCACAGGGATGAGTCTGCCTGTGTCTCCATTTCCACACGCTGAGATCTGACCAGTGACAACCTTGTAGGGCTCCAGTGGGCAGGTTTTTTGGGTATTATCTGTTGCACTGTCTGGAGCAGTTTGAGGGCAGGGCCTGGGGCCATCGAGCTCTCCCAACATCAGGACATCCGCTGAGCTCCTGGTGGGACAGCCCCGGCTGTGCCTTGGCTTTCTATCCTGAGAAGCAGAAAGAATGTAAATACCCTTGAGATGGCTTTTCTCCATCAAAGGAGTGAGCCGAGCCTGGGCCACGTTATCAGGAAAAGGGATGCACAGCAGGAACCTCCTTCCCTGGGGAAATGAGACTAAGATGGACAAAAGATACAGAATAAAACCCACCCTCAGCTTTCTGTACCTCTCCTGATGCAGAGCTGTATCTGTGGGACATCTTATCAGCTAAAAACAGCAAACGGAGGCAGAGAAAAAAAAAGAAACAAATTCAGAATAATTGGCAAGAGATTCCTCAGCATTGAAAAAAGAGACTGTGTCCTCTCAGAGGAGCAGCAGGACTCTGAGCATGGGCCGGTGCCAGGAGGCAGGTGAAGGGCAGAGGACAGGATGGGACAATTTGTGTCCCGCTCCAGGCCAGGGCATGGGGCAGGGCCAGGGGGGCCGGGCTGGAACTAGCAGCTTTAAGGTCAAGCTCCTTTATCGAGTGCTGCTCACAGCATGAATAATTTACCCCACTGCCCTCAGAGGACATGGAAAGAGCAGGGGCTGGGCTAGGACCTGGGGATGGGAAGGGGTTAAAGGCTGTGGGTGAGGGCAGGTGGGGGCAATGGGCAATCTGGCCCCAGAGAGCTTAAATGAGGAGGCAGGAGGTGGTGGGTCCTGTTGCTGCAGGAGGGATGGTGCTGCTGCAGGAGGAGGTACTGCTTTTAACTTTTCTTGCTGTTGTGCTGTGTAGAAGCTGGGTTGTCCCCAGTATCTCTTGGGGCCAGGCTGAGGTGTCCCTCAGGGCAGTCAGGCTGGGGAGCAGCAGGTTCTTCAGCTGCTGTTTATTCTGCTCTTGGGGAGTGGTTTGGCTCTAAGAAGATGCTCTTGTTTTATGCTTTCTTGGTAACCTTCCTGTGTCTCTCATTTCCTGGTTCTGGCTTGTACTGGGCTGTTGGGGGCCTCTGCAGTGCCCTTCTGTGGTGCCCTGGGCAGTGGAGGTATCTCGGTGCCTTGGATGTGCCGCAGGAGTGGGAGAGCAGCTCATTGCTGCCTTCACCCTCTTGTATGTGTGTCCGTTGGAGTTGTCTGTGCCTGTAGGTTCAGTACAGCTGTGGGAAGGTGACACTTGCTGTTCTCGCCACTGTGGGGCTGTGCAAGGGCTTCTGCTCTTTGCAACTTGTAGTTGATTCTGCTCCTTGGGTTGGGTGCTGACCTCACTCTCTGCACCAGCGTGGGGAGGGTCTCCTGCTCCTCCATCTGCTCCCAGGGCTCTGGTGGTGTTATTCTTTGGTGTTTTTCCTTGCTATAGTTCCTGCTTTTAGGAGTAGCCTGTACATGAGTGAGTTCTGGACAGGGACGCTGAACCAGAGAGATAGTAGAAATGGGGGATCCCAGATCAGATCCGCAAAGCGCAGTGGGAACGTGAACAGCTCTGGATGTGCCGGGGGGCTGAGGCTGGCATGTGTCTGCTGCTGCCTCTGTGCAAGGGGCATTTGAACTGTGCTGCTCTGGAGCAGATCCCTGCTGCAGCTGCTGAACTTTGGTGGCAGAAGCTTAACCATGAATAAGCTGCACCTGGAAATCCTGCCCAGACCTGAGCCCTGTTGGCTCAAGCGATGGCTGGGCTGGCGGCTGGTGAGCTCTGGTTAAACACCTTCTTCCCCTCCGAGACTGACTGCAGCTTGTATGAGTGTGTGCTGGAGGGACAGAAACACCTCGCTCGGGAGCAGAGCCACAAGCCTGCTCTGGCCACCAAAGGCTAATGAGCTCACAGAGATCCTACAGCAGTGTACACTAACTTCTCCAGGAGCTTCCCTTGAGCGGTGGCTCTGACTGCTGCAGTGCGATGTCCCTGCAGTGCCCCCCCTCCCCAGGCCCCGTCTGCATCTGTACCATCCTCAACTGGAGGCCTGTCTCCCACCAAGAGCTGTAGCTGTCAAATGCAGACTGGAAGTCTGGTATTTCCACTACCAGTCACTGAACTGCTGCTGGGAGCTTCCCCGCTCGTCTGAGCGCATTCGTAGCTGGCACATCGTGTGAAGGATCAGCTCTGCAGAAGTGTTGAGCTTGACACCTACGCTTATATAAAAACATTTTATTGTCTGCATAATAGCCACTCTTAACACTTATTTTTCACTTACTGCAATACGCGGTTTAGTGAGGAAATAGCCCCTTGGTGTCCTCGCGGGTGCTGACCTGCTGCACGCTGCTATCCCCATCACACCAACACGGAAAATCCCTGCTCCCCTCCTGGCAGGTAAGCGCTTGTCAGAGGGAAGCGTTGCAGCACTGCTGGTTTCTCTCTCCTCCCAGGGAAGGATGCTCCTGACACAGCTCCTGGTACTCTTCCCTTGAGCTCTTTCTGTACTTTCAATGCTTTCCTGTGGCCAAACAGGTAGAACATTTCTAGATGGAGTATTAATCCATAGAAGAGGGTGATGGAGATGGGAACGTCCCTGCACTGTCGCTGCTGGACGCTTGTTCCTAGAGCAGGGACTTTGTGCGATGCCTTGTGTCTTTGGTCCCTTGGTGGGATGGTGTCACCCATGTGTCCCCTGGCTGCCTCAGACAGCCCATCCCCTTCTCTCTGCATGGCTCCACACTGCTGGAGGGCAGAGGAGCCTGGGCAGCTACCTCGACAGCTTAGAGCGCTCAAAAAACCTGCCCTGGGAGCAGCACCGTGCCTGAATCCCCCAAGCTCAGTCTTGGCACGTTATTGCAGTAACCCATGGGGAGCCTGCACAGCCAAGATCTGCAGGTTGCCAAAGGGGTGATTAGTCAGAGGGAACTGTCACAGTTAAGGTACTTTCAATATAATCTCCCTGGGTATTATAATTACACCCCACTCAATTAGTCTTCGGAAAAAAAAGTCTTTTGTATTAAGGCTTGGTGGAGAATTATTAGAGAGTGAATTAAAAGACAAGGATTCCATTTTACTTCACAATAATAAAGGCATAATGTATAAAATACCCCAAAATTACAAGCTGACTAAATTTAGAGCTGTGCTAGGAGGTGAAATGAAAGGTAAAATGAGAGGTAAAATGAAACCCTTTGAGCGACTGCGATGTGCAGTACAAGGGGGGTATTATCTGATAAATAAGATGGAAACATAATTAACCACCTGGCATTACGCTGAGAGATGGCAAATTGAAATGGGCGACAAAACGAGGTGAAATTGCTGAGCAGCCTCATTTATTTCTGCTTTATAAATCGGCGCTACCTGTCAGAGCTAATGCAAAGCCATTCCCAAGCATGAGGTTTCCAAGGGATGCTGCTGGTGGGTCCTCACTTGTCTGAGATGGGGCTGCTGTGTGTGAGCCCTGGGTCACTGTGGAATAAGCTGGTGCCTCCCAGAGCCAAGCCCTTGGTGCCCCTTTCCCTCGCAGCCTGTGGTCCGGGCTGGTCTGAGCACTTCTCCAGATCCAGTTCCGTTTCCCTGATGTTTTGCTGCTCTAACAAGTGCCACCCTTGTGACTTCTGCCAGTGTCACTCCTACAGCATCTCACTGGGAACTTGCCTTCAGTGGCCTCTGACACTGAGGAGCTGAACAGCCCAGTTTAGGGCTGGAGAAACATTTTCTTTTACTGGCTTTAAATTTCCTCCTCTCACACTTAATTGGCTCCTTTTCCCTGTAGCGGGAAGAGGCAGAAGTAACCTCTGCCACCTCCATCCCGCTGCTGTCACTCAGCTGGCTCCTCTCCACTTGTTTGGTTTATTGCTGCTTTTACAACAAATTCAACCAAGAATGACAAAAAAAAAATCTGTCACTATGGAAAAAAATTACCTTGCAGCTCCCATGCTGTGCTTAGGAATGCAGAAAACTGAAATTGGCTTATTGGATGTGGAGCAGAGTCCACCTCGTCCAGCTTATGTGACTCAACAGGCAGAGGTGTGCGAGCTGCTCTGGCACTTGTCTGGGTGTGTTTGTACAGGAGCACGTGGTGCTCTTGTTCCTTGTTCTCGTTTGCTGATACCTGTCACTAAGGAACTCTTTCTGTCTGGGGATTTTTTTCTCACCGGCAAGTAGATACTCCCCCATCCCACTGGCACTTGCAGCCACAGCCCTGGCTGCCATCGGGCCCTGCTGCCAGGACGAGGGGACACAGGGCTGTGGGCACCTTCCCCATCGCCTCACACATGGTGGGGCTCCATTAGAGTCACCGAGATAAAAATACAACTGCTCAGTGTTTGCTCTGGTTAATAAGCTATGATGGGGCTGTTTGAAGCATTAGATGGCTCTTCCAAAAATGCATCCTCATCTTTTATTAAAATGTGCATTTGTGGAGATGTTCTTAAGGGAACGAATAAAATATTCATTCAGATGTTATTATGCAATAAAAACAGAGTCAGGGCACAAACCACGCTGCTGGGGGTCCCCTGCAGACCTGGCCCTGCTGCCAGCATCTTGGCTCCTGTTGTGCCCCAGGAGGGTCCCAAGGGATGGTGGTCCTCACTGTGACCTGCTCAGGAGTCCCCAGCCATGTTCTGTGACTCTGGCAGAGCCCTCCCTGCAGAAACCCTTCTCCATCTGGCCATGGAGCAGTTGGTGCTGAACAGGGCTGCTGCCCACTTTCTTTGTGTCATCTTTCCTCTGCCCAGGGCCTGTCCTTGTGTCCTGCACCCACAGCCTCTGCAGAGGTGGCCCCATGCCCTGTCCCATGTGGCTGCAGGCAAAGCCCCATTCCCACCTCCCCTCCCAGGCTGGCAGGAAAAGCAGGAGTGCTGAGCCCCAGCCGTGGCCATCACTGCCACCAGCTCTCCTCTCCCGAGCATGGCTCCAGCTCCAGATCTGGATCCCTGAACACCTGGGAAAGTGAAAGGAGCACGGAGCTGGCGGATGTTGCACGAGCATCGGGTCGCTCTGGGCAGGCTCTGAGTGTGTCTGGGATTAAAGCAGAGCCTCATTTTTATAAAGGGATTTCTAACCTTGTTTTCCTGCTGGGGGGGCTGCAGAGGCCAGGGCAGAAACAGAGCCATCGGCTCGGGCAAAGCAGTGAGCAGGAACGCAATTTAATTTGTGCATTTCCCAGCTTGTTGTTAATCTCTGATTTACTGCCGGTATTTGATTTCTGTAGCATTACTTCATAACAAAGGGATTAGCTGGCACCGTAGGTCTTCTCTTTGATGCTCATCTGCTGGGGATTACTGAGAAATTTTGTAGGTAGTCAATGGGTCAAATAGATAAAAATGAAAATATACGTGTGATTTTTGTTGACATTTGCAAGAACACTCAGTCTGTGATCCAGCACTTGCTCTCCTGGCCTGTTCAGCATCCCCTGGTGCCTGTCTCACGGGGTTCCCAGTCCCCCGCTGTCAGGGCCAGAACCACAAAGCAGGAGCTGAAAGGGACTGCTGCCGGTGCAGCCACTGAAAGATGCTCTGGGGAGATGAAACCTGCACTGGGTATGGGAGGACTTGGCCACCTGGGCAGCTCCCAGCTTGTGGGACAGATTCATTTACAGCCGTGTGAAGCCCACGTTGTGGCATGGGGGCTGGTGCAGCGATGTCACAGGGATGCAGAAGGCACAGTGGCCAGGTTGATGGGCCAGCAGTGCTTCTGGCCAACAGCGTGGTCAGAAGGTGTCTTGGGCAGCCTGTATAATCCCTACAAAGTGTGGTTTGAATTTTTCGTGTGCACATCAGTGACAGCAGAGGTTAATATAACATTAGCAGGTTGACCTGAATATGAATAAGTCGGACATCCCTAATAAATGTATGCTAACTGAAAACATGGACAAATTAGCACATGCTCCATTGCCTTCTAATGACGCACTTTTCTCTGGTCTCGGCTTCCTCATGTGTGCTGGGAGCTGGCTGCGCTAAGGCCAGGGGAGTAGGACTGGCCACCTCCCTTGCCATCACCGTCAGAAAGCCCTGAGCTGGCCCATGCACCCACCCTCCATGGTGGTCCATGGCCGGGTCCCCTGAGCCACCAGGAGAAAGAGTCTATGAGCAGAGACATGTGTCATTGACTTATTGGTAGCGTGACACATCGCACGGAGCAAGGATCAAGTAACGATCCAATTAAAAACTTGTGGATGCATTCATATTAGTGAGCTCTACGTCAATCAATTATTTAGATACAGTGGGAATCATGTCCTGTGATTATTAAAGGGGCTCAAATCATGTTGCATTAATAACAATAATAAATATTGTGGATACTCAGTTCTTTAAGGAAATGATTCCGTGAGTTGTGAAATCTGTGCTGGAGCGGCAAGGCTGGAGGGTATGAATATGGATCAGGGGGATTATTACACATACTGGCACCAAGGGACAAAATTAACGAGTGCTTAAAATTCTCTGCAAAGACAAAATGTGGAATATGAAAACTTTTGTAATCATTTATAATGATGAAATTTTGATTAGAAAACCAGGATCACGCAGAAGTTACTGCATCAGCCCTCCGGGCCAAACAGCGAAGCATCAGTGGACTCAGTTCAAAACATTTTGGCTTTGAGGTGGCAGAGGGGGGGCTGCCCGCAGGCGCTGGTGGGGGTTGGATGCACAGGATGAGCTGACCTGGGGAGGAGGAGGAGGCGGCAGTAGCAGCAGCAGCACCCAGGGGCTCTGCCCGAAATATCCTCGGGCTGGTGTCTCGGTCCCGCGAGCACCATGTGGGGAGAGGGAATCTTCCTTCTGTGTTTTCTGCCCTTACATAGTGGGGAAAACAGTATATAAATTATTTAAGCAGGCAGAAGATAATTAACTCTAATCAATCTGGATTCTGCCCAGGTTATAGCTCTGCAACAGCATTAATCTTACTAATTACTTAATATTAGTAATACAGTTCTCAATGAGTTCAACAACGCGCTCTGTGAATCCAGCACTGAGTAATAGATGTAAAATGATTGATTCTGAGTCAAAAGGCCCTTCGGTACTGCAAAGCTGACCATTTTATTAATCAAATTATCACTTTTAGGGCATTCAAGAAGTAGCAGCTCAGTCTGGCAGGGAAATTTTTTTCATTACTGTGATGGGTTGTTCTGGGATTGCATTAGAGAGACTGTTATTTCAAGAGCATTAAGAAAGAATAATTTACACTAAATTAGCAGTAACTCTGATAAACAGTTATTTAGATTACAGGGTGAGCATTGAGGCTAAAAGCTGGTTCTGACTGATGGAGCTCGTGTCCAGCTCTGCGGTGATCTCTCCCACCAGCAGATTTGGGCAAGACCCATCCAGGCATCGGTCCTGCAACACTTTCCATCCCTTTGATGGTTCCTCAGCTTGCGTGCAGAGTGTCAGGCTCTGTTGGGTGCTGCCTGGCACGGTATGGGCTCCTCACCCATGGCTGTGGCTGCAGGGGTGGCTCCCCCAGGGCTGGGGAGGAGGGAAGGTGTCTGGTCGGGCTGAAGGAACTCCCCGGTAAACACCAGCCACGGTTTCTAAAGCCACCAGACAACTCGGTTGGTTATTTTCCAGTTATCCCACTGCGCAAGTCACAGAAACCCGGGGAAATGAAAAGGTGAGAATGTATTATTGATTAATTACTTAGTCATCTCCAAATGGTTATTGAGCATGGCTGTGACTTTGACAAATTACTCCTCAATTCTTGTGACTGATAGGCAATTTGATTAATGCAGTTTTACGATGCTCCTGTCAGAGGTTGATGCGGGGTCCGATTCCCGTGCCTTGCAAAAGGCAATGGTGTCATGTTTTCAGTAATTGATGGCATTTGCAAATGGCTAGCAAAAAAATAATTAAGCGGTGTGATATTTTGTTTGAAAGGAACACTGGGTTAATAAGTTGAGCTGGAGGTGGAATGTCAGCTCTGCATGGTCACGCTGATGAGGGAGCCGGTGCCGCTGCCACGTGGGGTGTCCACACCCAACCGTCGCCGCTGTGGTCCCCACTGAAGAGAGGGACGTGGCTGGGCCCCAGGCAGCGCTCGGGGCTTTGCCCATGCAAGCATTCACCCTGTGGTGCCCTGGCCCCAGGCAGAACCCCCCCACCCTTCATCCCAGTCTCTGGCTCTCTCCAGACTGATACTGGCCCTGGAAGCCGGAGGTGTGCGCTGTGGCTCTGCAGGGTTGGGTTAACATCTGGGTTTTGTTCCCCCACCTTGGAATGAGAGGCCGTGCACGGCACGGGAGGCATCAGCAGAGCAAACCTCCCGGTTTCACAAGGAAATGCTGTTAAAATCCTTTGCAAGAAATGGAAAGATGAACCACCTGTGGCAGCCAGCGCCTGCAGCATCCCTCCATTTATCTTTAAATCCTCAGCGGTTCGCCAGGGAAAAGCAGGACAGCGGGGCCAGGGTGGCCAGGCTGCCTCTAACAAATAGCATCGGGATAACAGGGAGCATTAGATGGTGCAAAAGGCCATTCTGGTAGACCAGAAGGCAAGTGGCCTCATAAAGAAGGATTTCACACTATTTAAACAATAAAATCCCTGCTGGCTGCTGGGGAAAATAGCCTTTTACTGTGAGAAACATGTGATTTGAAAACAGAGAGTGCCAGCGAGCGTCCCTGTGAAGGCTTGCTGCAAAGGGAAAGCGGATAAGCTGGAGTAACAATGGTCACTTCCCTGGCGTTAAGGACCTGTCCACAGCCCACCCCAGCCAAGTGTCCCCTCATGCTGGCACCTACCTGGGTGCAATAAGAAGCCACAGTGGAAAATCTGCCTGTGGGCACCCACCGAGCCCAGGGTCTGTGGGAGCAGCCTGGGAGGGTGGGAGGGCTGAGGACACGCTGCTCTGGGTGTGCTGCTCCTGGGTACCCATCGTGGGGTGCGAAGGGTGGGGCTGGTGGGCAAGGCCCCATCACTGGGTACTGTGTGCTGATGCAGGCAGGTGATGCTCGGGCAGGCGGCTCTGTTCCTTCCAGAACACAGCTGCTAGGTGATGCTGCAGTGACCACTTTCAAATCTATATTCCTAGAAACGTCCATCGCTCAAACCCTGTACAGTGGTTCTGCTGTGTTCTCTCCACAGCAATCAATAATTTGCTTTTTAAACAAACTGCCTTTCTGCTCCACTTAGAGCCATTTCCCTCTGGTTCTTCTCAGTGTTCCATTTGCAGTGATATGTTCCACAAGCCATGTGCTTTGTGTGCAAAGGGTTTTCCTTGCTGCCCGTGCTCATCGCCGCCTCGCTGACACCGTGCTGGCGCAGCAGCTTGCTCTGGTGTGAGCTGTGCCTGCACCTCTGACTCCCTTCTGTTAGTGCCTTCTCCACCTGACACCTCATCAGAGCACAACTGGGGACAGTGCACAGGGAACTGGGAGCCTTAATGATGGCAAGACTAGTAATGAGTATTTTAGCTGCTTTCCTGGAATAAATTCAGCTTTAATGAAATAAACTGAAACCAGTGGCCCAGTGCAGGATGAGAGCGGGGATGGAGCTGATCTCGTACTATAATGTTCCAGCAGTGAGCTCTTAAAGAAAAGCTGAGTTTCAGGCAGAACAAGCTCCATCAGCCAGATTACTTCCAAACGCAGCACGGCTGCCAGGCTGCCTCAGCGCCAGGACCTGGAGATGTGCCACCAGATGTTGGGAACGAAAGAGAACAAGCAATTCTGCCTTTTCAAAAATAAGCCACTGTTATCTGGGGTGGGGCTGTGGGACCTGGCACCAGGTTCTCTCTTCTGTTAATCGGTATTTGTGTTGGTTTTAATTAGTTGCGATTGCAGTTTACAAATGTAAATGTGTCTCCCGTGACATCTGCATCACCTCCTGGGAATATGAAATGAGTGTTTAGTGTAACAGCATCTGAGTTATGCATAGGAAGGAAAACAAACAGAAAAGCTCCACATACATCCACAGCACTGGTGCAGTTTCTGGTGATCTCCATCTCAGTCCATCTCAGCTAAACAGAAAGGGGAGAAGATCCTTGGCAGGAGAAGGGAAATCCGTCTTGACGGTCCTTCAAAGAAATGTCTGATGCTCTGAGGAAAGGTCCAAGGACTGTCCCTTTGCCAATATGAAGTCTTCAGGAGTTATCCGTCCCATCATGCTCAGGAGGAGGAACCACGGCCAAGCCACGCTGTGGGCACAGGAGGAGGGTGTCCCATGAGCAGTGGAGCCACCCACCACAGCCACCAAGCTTAGCCCCTACAGCAAGCTGGGAGATCTCTCATCTTCGGATGAAGGAAGGTTTCTTGCTAGGAGGTTAATGTACTTGATTCACCACCCAGAGGGACGTCATCTTTCTTATTAGCGTTTGCCATTTTACAGTTTAATTAAGGTCACCCAGTGGGCCTGTAAATGACATCTTAATTAATAGCCTACAATATCTGCCTCTGCCAGGCAGGCTGTGGAGTCTGTACCCCAGGAAGAGGGAACAGGAGCAGAGATGTGAGGCAGAGCTGCAGGTATCAATCTGGCAGGAGAAGACTTCATGTCCTGGAGCAGCCTGGTGCTGATGTGCACAGACACGAGTGGTGGGTGTGAGCACACAGCGGGCACAGTGAGGACCCAGCTCCTGCCGGCAGGTGCCGAGTGTCCACAGGAGAGGTCCAGCTGGTGGGACATGCACCCACTTCATGTCCCTGCCTGCTAACTGGTGTCATTATAAGACCAGTGATGGGACCAGTGTGGCTGCAATGCTGCTCTCACCACCGCTGGTAGGGTGATGAAGCACCTTTGATAGTGGTAGATTAATTAATTATTAATTCTCTCTGGGAGCATGGGGTGCCGAGGCACCCACCACTGTGTCAGGGCAGCGTTTGGGCAGCTTCATGCCCTGCTCAATCCGTGCTGGAGATGCTCCAGCAACAGGGGGTCCTGCCTTTGGGCTGGTGGACAGACTCGTGGCATTTTGCACCCTCAAGCCTTGCCTCTTTCCCTGGTGTTTTTTCCCTGTTTGCCCTTTCCTGGGTGTGAAGAGCTCCCGGAGCCCCCTGGCTTCTTGTCTGCTGGCAGCACCAGCCCAGATTTACCGCCCAGCGTTTGCTCACAGGCCATGAGGCAATGCAGACACCACAGCAGCACCCGAGATCGGGGCGTGCGAGCCGATGATGCGCTTGTGGCTCAGTGGCATACCCAGGTCCATCTCTGGTGATTTATGACTCGGCTTTGTGACTTATTTTGGAGTCAGTCATAGTTCAGAGCCAGCCTATAACTCAGACCCGTCATGTATTCATCAGTGGGTAACTCAGGGATAACTTCAGAATTAATTGTGTTACTTATGAAGTTGCTGACATGACTTATAAATTGCCACATGGTCAATAAATCAGGGAGACACCTGAGAAATCCATCATATTTTTTTCAGTCTGAAACTTCATATGCCTTATAAATCAGACATTGGAACAGCTTATTGTACATCAAAGCCACACTTGGGGAACAGCTTTTTGGGGAGAATATATATTTATGGAAGATCTGTCCCAAACTGCTTAGCAGGGTTAAAGAAAGTGTGAGGGCAAATGAAAGTGAAATGTATGAAGGAGAAGCACAAATCACTGTCCCACGCTGCAGCACTGGTGCTGGAGGAGCTGGTGTTGCCCCTGCATTGCCTGCACGTGGAGCTGGCTGGGATCTGTGCACCAACAGATGATCCTGTCACTGATGCTGGGTGCTCGCAGTGCATGGAGCACCTCCTCACCCTCACGCCACCTCTGATGCCGTGACTGGGGCAGTGGTGATGGAGTCTTGCTGCTGGGTACACTGGACAGGATCTCAGCTCCTATTCAGGGCTGGAGCACCTCATACCTCACCCTGCTCTGCACCGCAGAAGCCATGTGTGTTCCTCAGCAAAGCTGCTTAAAGAACATTTAACAAGGCCCACCATGGAAATCCAAGTGCAGCATTTAACTTGCTGAACTTTCATGATTGTTATCTGTGCACAAGGGAATTGAAGATACCATGGCCGTGGCAGAGCGGTTTGGGCTGGTGCAGGGCGAGATGTCGTCTGGAGCCAAGGTGTGAGGCATCGCCAGCCCTGGGGACAAGCTCTCCAGCTCTTGGAGCTCTCTTCCAGAGAGTGGAGATGACCTTTACGTTTCTCAGGGTTGCATGCAAAATACATCTGTTCTCTGTTTCGTGCTTGTTTGAGGCATGTAAGAGGAACAGTCTCAAGTTGCACTAGGGGAAGTTTAGGTTGGATATGAGGAAACATTTATTTTGTAAAAGGGCTGTGAAGGGCTGTCCCAGGCTGCCCAGGGCAGTGGTGGAGTCCCCATCCGTGGAGGGGCTCCCAGCTGTGGAGATGTGGTGCTGAGGGACATGGTTTAGTGGTGCCCTGGCACTGCTGGGGGAACGGATGGACTTGGTGGTCTTAAAGATCTCTTCAAACCAAAACACTTCTGTGATTCTATGATAGAAGGATGTAAGGGCTGAGATTTCCCTAGTGTGGGACAAAGGGTTTAAGGAGTTGCCAGGACTCAGAGGGACACTTGGGTGGACCCTCCGGAGCCTGCTGCAGCTCACCAGCTCAGTCCTGCTGCTGTTATTGTTATCAGCCCCCTGCTCAGAACGTGTAACAAATATGCTCTTAATGATAACAATCAATACATTCGATAAAGAATCGGATTTTACTTAATGGGCAATTCACTTAGAGCCTGACACCTCTATTTAGATTTATTAAAGCAATTCTTATACATTGACTCAGTACTGATTGATTCCTTGAAATACCTTTTAGTGGGGCTTTAAAATCCCAGCAAGATAGACATTTTCTATATCCTGCATTTAAACTGCTACAAATGCAACATGTTCTTATCAGTAGGTGTCCCTTTAGAATACAGAATCACTCTATTTTTGTTCTATATAAAATGCATTGGAAGAGATTATTCAGGACATATTTAAAGGATGGGGGGGGTTTTAATGAATCTGTGGGCAATTTACCATAAATTACACATGGAAATGTAAAATCTAATCAACTAGTTGCATAAGCATAGCCATATGTGCAGGAGTTTCACTCCTGAAAAAAAAAAAAGGCAAATTTAATGAATACTTTGGAGATGATTTGAATACATCAAGCAGATTTTTAAAGTGTTTCCCTAAGAAACACAGCCTGCACAAAGCCCTGTCACTAATAGAATGGGAATAGTTGCCAGTAAATATTTACGTTAGCAGCTTTTGATGGAAAAGCAGAACTCCAGGCAAAACAGCTAAGGTTTCCTGTCAGGTGTGGCTCTGAGAGTCACCTTTTCCTTGCTGCTCTCCCCAGTGGAGAGGGATCCTCAGGCAGCTCTGCCCAGCTCCTTGCACTGGGACCTGCTGGGACCTCAGGTCTCCATGCCCCAGCCTGAGGCACATGAGGAGACAGCTTGTTCAGAAGGTTCCTTAAATAGACTCACTTCTAAAAGTTCTTCCTCTGTTATGCACCCAAGGCAGAGGCCTTCAACTCAGTTTCCCCTGCATAAAGGGCTTGACAAGGGGTAACTGCCTCCTTTCCAAAGCCTTTTGAACCTGCAGCACTGGGGAGCTCCTGCATCTGCTACTGCTGACAGCAGCACGGCCATGCAGTGATGGGACACGGCAGTGCAGAGGTGGGACACAACAGTGCAGAGGTGAGACACAGCCATGTAGAGATGATGGGACATGGCCACACAGCCCCGCTGCCATCCATGAGTACCGCCCTTGTGCCCACAGCCAGAGTTGGGGCTGGAGCTGCCCCACGATTTTTCCATCGTGTCTATCCCAGCACAGTGCACGACCCTGCTTCTGCTCCTTCCCCGGGGGAAGGTGAGGGCTCCTACCGCAGACTTTCAGCGCCAGGAAAGCTTCCTATTTAGGAGCACACATCAGAGAAGAAATGAGTGCTTGCAGGCAGCAGTTACAGAAGAAAAAGCTGCAGCTGGAATAGATTCATGAGATGCAAATATTGACAGCAAAGTTTCTGAAGCGTCCCCAGCTCCCTGGTGCCCTGCATGGGAGCCCTCACAGCCGAGACTCATCTTCAGCTGGCAGTCAAGGTGAGCAGCTGTCCCCAATTCCAGCTATCAGTATGGCTTGCTTAGGGGTAGAATAAAGGTCTGATGATAACTTAAAAAACCCCAGAAGCCTTGACTCTGCAGTGATGTGCTGGTTGGTTTCTATGGGAACAGGCTGAGCTGGTTGATGAGAAAACCACGTGCGGAAGAGGCAGGAGAAGCAGTGAGTGGTGCTGCTGATGCAGAGATTAATTGGTGTGACTCAGGCTGGGCTTTTATATAATTTGCAGCCATCCCAGTAGGTGCCTCGGTGCCTGAGGTGGGCTGTAATGAGGAGATGTTCACAGGAGAACAATCTCATCACTTGTTGCAACGACTGTAGCTTCTACTTTAAAGGAAAATAGTGAGGGTGATTTATTTTTGTCTGCTGGTTTCTAAATCACCTGTAACTTCACTTGCAAAGATCTCCACTAAGGCATGGGGAGCATCTGCTGCCCGTGGGAAGGCAGGAGGCTGTTCCCTCCCTTGCCCTTTCTTGGCTCTGTCTCACCACGGGTTAAAAATGCAGGCTTTTTTCCAAGTGGGAGAGTCTTCCAAGCCATAGAAAGGACCTAGACAAGCCATGGGACTGCTCTGTCCCCATCCTCACAGGGTGTCACATGCCACAAACCCACCCATCTCGCCTAAAAAAGATCCCTGGGCTAAAAGCCTCCCTGCACAGGGATGCCCCAGCGCGGCACTGGGCAGACTGGAACAGCTCCCAGCGAGCAGGTGATGGTGTGGAGACACTTTGTTGTTTGAGGTGAGGAGGCAGCCTTGATATTTTAAATGCCTTCATTTGGTGGGATTCAGTGCAGGCTGAGCCGGTCAGAGCTGGCACCCACCTGCCTCCATGTGCCCTTTGGTGAAGGCAAAGCCGCTGCCGGGCTCCAGGTCGGAGCCTTTCCTGGCCTGTTTGGCACCTGAGTATTGCAGGTTTGGATGCACTTTGCAGGATGGTCCATGGGCTGGGAGGGTGGTGGAATGTTTGTAAAGTGTGTGGATGTGCTCCACTTCAGTCATTTACAAGTAACAGGTACAGCTACAGCTACAGCCTCTTTTGAAAAGAAAACACATCTGGAAACTAAAATTAGACCTAAAGCCAAATGATAAACTCTGTTGTAAGCACTTGTAAGAAAGAGTTTAAGAAAAGGATTAAAAGGGATTTGTTGGGTCTCTGAGACAGAGAAGCTCCATCAGTAAATCTGATTATCAGCTCCGCGTAGCGCTCAGTGATTCAAAATGCCAAAAGGCTGGTGCTGGAAATAAGGTGGATTTTGAGAGGCACGGCCCTCGTCCCCGCAGTACTGAAGGTGACCAAGGCTGGAGCCACGCATGATGCGGTGAAAGCCCCTCACACCCTCCACAGGAGGTTGGGCTCTCCAGGACCAGGGCACCTTCCTCCCCTCCCACCCATGGAAGGACATGTCATGTCCCCAGCAAGAAGCTGAACTGGTGGCACATTCATTTCCCTGGCATTAGCTGGTGGGGAGGCGAGGTGTTCATCCTCTTCCTAATGAATGATGCGCAATGCAAATCAGGAGATATTACTTACGTGTCAGCAGCTGTTGAATTATTCATCGGCAAAAAAAATCACTGAGGACCAGCCAAAGGAAAGCGCAATAAGCAATTAACTGCCTTCATTGGTGCTGCCTGCCTCTCATTAGTCTGTGTTCATGTAATCAATACTTTTTCCAAGGGATGTGTTTGGCTCAGAAAGGGAGCTGAGCATGAGCCGTGCTGAGCGCGGGGGAGCTCCCGCTGGCACTTCCCAGCGAGTGGAAGGCGGTTTCTGTTTGTCCCTGCACGTCTGTCTTTGAGTGGTTCTTTGGGGGAGTTTTTGGGGTTTTTTTGACTTTTTGTTGTGGGGTTTTTTTTAAGACTTTCTGACTTCTGCTGCACTGCCAGAGCAATCCTTTCTGCAGAAGATGTGCACTGCCTTTCTCACCCTCCTTTAGAACCTGTCACCCCTGCGCTGACCCAGCTGCCGCGCGGCACAGGGCTGTCCAAGGATGAGTCCTGCACAGGCTGTGGGGCTCGGCCACCCTTGTCCTGCCGAAGTCGAACAGGAGGAGCTCTGCTCTGCGGGCACGTCTGCCCCGGGCACGGACACTGCTTTGTAGGTTTGAGGGCTCTCCCCAGGAGCTCGGGGCCAGAGGGAGCCTCACAAGCCCAGTCACTTCCCATCATCGGCACAGCTCCCTGCAAATCTTTGTGGAAGATTAGAACTTAGAATGATGGTGGATTTCTTTTCCCGCTGCTGTGGGAAGGGTTTTACAACCCAGATCCAGACTGCTTTGAGCTTAGAAACCTTTTTGTAATTTCCGGCCTAAATTTATTCCTCAGTTCCCACCTCGTGATGCCTCTGCTAACACGGTCCTTTCGCTTGGAGAGGTCCCTGGGGACAGCCTGCACAGACATGTTCACCTCATAACGTGACTGCTTCCAGGTCCCACCCCAGAGCGACTCTGTGGGGGGACACCCTCATCTCACTCACTGTCGCTCCCTCTTTCAGCAGTGATGCCAGGGCAAGTGGGCAGAGCCCTGCCCCAGCTTCACCCACCCAGACACCACCTCTGTGAGTGTCACCATCCCCCAGGGTCCCCCACGCTCGCCCGGCCCTGGGGACCCCCTGCCCCTGAAAGATGAAATAAGGACCCTTGGGCTTGGGCTAATCCATAGCAGCTCATCGCATCACAACTTCCAATGTCGGGATGTTTTTTTTGCTTTTCACAAAGATAAATGCTTCTAATGAGCTGGTTAAACATTTGTGATCAACAGAAGACCATTTTTAATTAAATTTACATACCAAAAATTCGTTGCAATTACAACAATTAGCTTGCTACAGAAATTGGGTGTGTGGAAAGGACAAAAACGTTCTCGCAGAGAAAAGGACAGAAAATTCACAATCACACTTACGGAAACAATCTCCTTAAATTTGTCACTTTGACTTTAATCCTGTACTTCTAATGTATGCGCTGCCCCCCAGGGGTTTAGCTCACTTGCTGAATGATGCCAGGAACGCACATGCTCACAGGATAGAAAAACTCAGAGCTGCAGGAGCTATTTGAAGTGCCCTGTTTTGTCTCTCAGCGGCTCAGCCCCGGGCAGGGCTGGGAGCCCCGTGTCCCAACCCACCCGTCTCGGGCCATGGCAGGAGCAGGCAGGTTTGGAGCAAGGGCAGCACCAGGCTGCAGCATTGGGAGGAAGTGTTTCTCTTCTCCTGGCCTTGTTTGAGCATCCTTGAATAAATCCTTTACCTAGTTTCCAGCCGTCACCCCCAGCAGCAGAGCTGCGCACCCTGGTTGTGGTCCAAAGGCAAATACATTTGCCCCTTGTCCAGCGTCCACTTGAGCTCCAGCCTCTCTGAGCCTGGCTTTTGCCCTGCCTCTGGGAGCAGGAGCAGTGGGAGGAAGGCTGCTGGAGGATGTGCTGGGGAGGCTGCTGTGCTCGAGCAGTGACACCGGCCCCACGAGCCCCTCAGAAGGGTGACCAGCCCCACTTGGATCACACCTGGACCCTGGGGGCTTGGCCATCCTGCAGCATCCACAATCCAGGCAGCGCTGCACGCTTCCTTCCTTGAGCCCAGCTGAGCAGGAGTATCGCCATCCATAGTAAATGAAGTGGATAACAACTACATTTATGCCTCTAATTTAATTCATTTATTTGAAGTCACAAGAGCATCCATCCGGTGTTGGACACCAGGGACCGCTTACCCAGGCTCTCGGACCCTCCCCAGCTTGGCTGGGCTGGGCAGGGAGAGCGGGGGCTCTGTTTGGAGCAGCCCAGCTGCATCCCAAAGCCTCCGGCATTCGCAGTGTGGCCTTGGCGCAGTGGAACAGTGCTTAGAAGTTACATTTCATTCAGAGCAGCTCTAGCCTGAACAAAATTACTCTTTAAAAAATGCAAATGAGCTGCAGTTTCTTTTCATTTTTCCCCTTTAACTGCAGTTATTCTGTCGCTGGTGGATTTATGTGGTTTGGCTGCGGGTTTTAATTGCTGTTTGCATACGCGGCGGTGTTACATCCAAGCACTAAAAGTGTGTTTCCATTTTACACCCAGATCGGAATGACTGCAGAAAAATTAGTGGTATGTGTGTTTTGATACCAGCTACATCTTCATCCGCCCTTATGGCTGCTGAGGAGAAAGAACTAAGTATATTTGTTTTATTTTAAGCACTGTGTGAAATACCCAGCGCCACAGTGAGGAAACCAACCCCAAGGCAGGGGCCAAGCAGGACAGGGAGGCTGGGTGTGACTTTGCAGCCGGGAGAAAGTGCAATAAGCACTCGTGTCACTCAGGTGGGATGAGGTGATCGTCCCCACGCGGCACCGGAGTGGCTCCGGGATGTGCCGCCCTGTGGGTTCACCCCGTGCCCTGGGTTTGGCTGCTGGCGATCCGGTGCTGCCAAGCCCTGGACACGGTGCGGTGGCCCTGGGAACCCTCGGGGCCACCCCTTCGGAGTGTCACCGGCCGGGCCGGGCAGCGGAGCTGGCACTGGACGCTGCTCGTGTGTCCTCCCCAGCTTCGCATACCTGCCAGGTGCCTTTCTTCCCTTCTTTTTTCTTTTCCTTTTTTTCCCCTTCTTTCTTACTCCCCGGTTGATCAATTATTTAATACATTCCATCCCAGTGCAGAGCTCCCTGAAGTGAGTTGTTTTAAATTAAATACATTTCTCTTTGAATCAACTTGAGTCCCTAGGAAATTTTTAGCTCTGCAAATGAGCTCATTTGAATTTTTGAGGTGTACCTGAAGCTTGCCTGTGTGTTTTTTCTTTATTTTTATTATTTCAAATCTCATTCCACTTTGTTGCAGGTTCAATCTTTTCCCCGCAGCAGTGCCCTGTGCGCTGACTTATCTGAATAATTTCAAAAACAGCATATTAAAGGGCCCAACATGAAATTTCCTTAGAGAATTGATGTGGGTTAACTGTCTGTATCTTATTGTGCTGGCTTGTTTGGAAGGCTTCTAGCAATCATCCATTATAGTTATAAGGCTGAATGATGACTACAGTTACACTAGGAAAAAAAAAAGGGGGGTGAAAAAAAAGAAAAGTATTTTCTATGAACAACTGCACCTGGGTATTTAAAACACTATTGGCTCCACACTTCCCACTCACCTTTCTCTCTTATCCTTTGTATGATCTCGACTTCCTCTAATCCTCTAAATATGTCTGGAGGAGACAACAAAAACACGTCCATCACGCTGCGGGTTATGGCTCCCTGTATGCGAACGACCCCTTCATCCTCCCGTGCACAAAGGGAGAAAACGGCATTTTTCCAGCAGTGATGCTGTCAGGGAGCAGCCTCCACCCACTGCCCTGTGTGGCAGGGAGAGCTGCTGGGGTCCTGGCACCCCCAACACCGCTTCGCCGGGGGGCACGGGCTCCGAGCACCCGCGGGGTGCAGTGGGGTTGGTGATGGCCCCAGTTCAAGAGCATCCATGCTCAATTTTTTCCTCTTTCCAGCACTGGGGAAGGCTGGTCCCGTGGCACCTGCCCGGGGTGGAGCCAAGGGGTGCCCAGCGGCTGCAGAGCCGGGGTCCCAGGGCCGGGTGCTCTCTGCCCACCTGCGAGGCCCATGGCATCTGCTGCTGATGGAGATCCTGGGGTGTAACGGACACAGACAAGCTCAATAAAAATGCTGTAAGGGGTCAGTTACCACACAGCTCCCTGGGATGATGGCCAAGGAGCTTTCTCGCTCCCTCAAGCAGGCGAGGGCAGCACCAGGCTCGCTCAGCTTTTAGTGCCGTGGCTGCTGAACAACCTGGAGACTTTTAGGCAGCCTGTGTCCCAAAGTCTAGGCGTGAGCTCCGTCATCTTGCTCTGGAGTGAGGTGCTGGTTCCCACTGTGCCGCGGCTCTTTGGCGGCAAGAGAAGCAGCGGCCAGGCAGAGCTGCAGATGAGTGCACCCAGCCTGCTCCGAGCTCTGCCAACACCTCTGCTCTCATCCCAGCACCATCAGGCAGCTCCTCGGAGCCCCTGGCACTTCTCCAGTGCGGCTGGGAGTGGGAGCAGAGTCCCCAGCCCCAAGGAGCAGCCCACGGACCATGCCCCGGCCGGGCTCTTCCAGCCCCAGCACTGGCTCATAGGGTGCATGGACCCGTGTCCCCCCACATCACTTCTCTTGGGCACTGTCTCAGCGTGACAATAACTCAAGTGCTGTGGGCCGAATTCCTGTACTTGGGACATGGTTTTAGCTGTGGGATATCTGCATTATCTTCCATGGACACAGACTCTGGGCTGTGCAGCCAGGGGGCAATTTGGCAACATGTGTCCGTCTGTATTTTATTACACCCAGAATGGAAACAATCATCTCCCAGATCCTCAAGGGATGCAATTTCCCAGTCTGGAAGCCAAGCCATTTTGCCGTGCTCTGGGCAGGCAGTGGGGTCTGTGCAGATGACAGTTCATACCCCCAATTCCTGGGAAACGCTGTTGCACCCCTCGGCCATGCCGCTCTGTGATGGGGTGAGCCCCTCACCAGTGTGACACGGGTCTGTTATCACAGGAACCCCTTCTTCAAAGGACAGTTTTCACTGGCTTGTGAAGATGGTATTGAAACAAGTTATATAATTTATCCATGGATCTGATCCTTTATAATGCAAATGTACAGCACTTCAAACGCCAGCTGGCTCCCGCTCCCAGGCTGGACGCTTTAACCCAGAGCTGGAATCGGCATTTTTCCCCATCGGGGCAGTTCTGTGTGTCTGGACCCTTTCCCTCCCTCCCAGCAGCTCCAGTTCCCAGGTCTGGGCAGGGATGTGGTGCCTTCACACTGGGGCTGAGTGCTGGTTCTAGACCTTTTCTGATGAATGTCACCATCTAACCCTGGAACCATTGAATCCTTCCGGGCCCTTCATCTTCTCTGTTCTGCTGTTGTTAGCAGAGGTTGCTGCACTTACAATATATCCAAGCTATAAAGAATGTGAACTACCTGAGGTGGCAAGAAACATTCCTAACCCTAAATCAGCAGTGAAATAAGTTAGTACAAGCCAAGGGCTGGGGTTTTCCGAGGAGGCTGCAGGCGCGACTGGGGCAGCCTGCTCAGAAAGCAGGACAGCCAAGGAAGAGCAGAGTCTGGGTGATGTGCAGGAGCACGTCTCTGGTTCCTCAAGCTTGTTTTCTCTCTCTCCTCTGCCAAAGCATTTATAAATGGGAAAACATGCCAGATACGAAATTACATGTAGGAAAAGTTTATTATTTAGAGAAATGTCAGCACAAGGAGATCTCTTTTTGCTTTGTTGGCTTTGGCAAATGACTGTGGGTGTGTTGTGGAACATCAGGGTGGTATTTCTCATGCAGAAATGTTGAAGAGAAACTACCCAAATAAATCCTGGTGTTTTAAGCAGAAAAAGCCAGCACCTGCCCCTCTCACCTGGGTGCCAGCTGAGCAGGCGGGATGGGCAGGGCTGGCTCCGAGGGCAGCCAAGGCACTGGCGTAGCAAGAGCAGCAGCTCCAGAGGAGCTGTCCTGGGGCAAACCACTCGTCGAGCTGAGCACACACCAGGGTTGGAGCCACAGACCCTGCCAGGACGGAAAACACCACGAGGGTCTGCGGGAGCTGTGGCCCCTGCAGTGCCAGCGGGGCTGGGTTAGACCAGTGAGCCCAGCAGCAGCCTCTTTGTTCTAACACCTGCGTTTGTGTCTCATCTCAATGGAAATGTTCTCCAGGAATGATTCCGATACCTGTTTTTTGCCGGACACACAGACCCACGCTGCCAGCCTGAAGCTCTGCTGCTTCTCCCTCTCCTTCACAAAAAGCAAGACAAGGGTTAACAAAGGCAAAGCCAGGCAGGTTTACACTGAAATCCCCCCTGCAGATCCCCAAACAAAAGCTGCAAAAATGCCATGAATAAATTTCTTCCTGTTTGGCTGCCTTTCCAGTGTTAAATGGACTATTTATGTGCTTTTGTTCCCGCAGCAGGGAGAGAGGTCTGGTGTGTTTGCAGAGGGAAGGGAGTTCATCTGCCTTCTGCTGTGGTGTTATTTCATTTTAATCATTACTAGTTTAAAGAGCCAATAATCACGGGTTAGCTTGAGCGAGCTCTTGTTAAAGCCACCGGGCAAATAACCAGCCCAGTGCTGGTGGCTCAGCCCAGGCAGGGACCTGGCAGGGCTCAGGAATTGTCTCCGACACTGAGGAAAAGCATCTTTTGATCTGCTGACAGTCAAAACTGAACTGTCTGACTGAGAATTTAGAACAGATTCATTTCTTTCAAACAGAATAATTTTCAGTTTGTTCAGAGTTTTTAAGCCGAGCTGTTTCCCTGCATATTTCCTGAATTTGCCATTGAGATGAAAGACATGCCTCCTTTGTTCAACAGCAGTTGTGGGCTTACTGCTGCAGCTTATTCTTGACAAGAATTAAGACCAAAAACCAGCAAAATACCCAAAAGAGGATTTTTCCTCCAAAGGGAATTGCTCTGTCACGCCTGCTCCCATGGTTTTCGGTGTATGTGTATGAAGGAGAGGAGGAGTATGAAGCCATTGGGATTAAAAAGCAACAGCTTTGGGTGTCTCACCTCCACCCGGTGGCAAAACAAGGAGGCAATGGCCAAAAGCCTCTCCTCGGTGACACTGACCATTTGGCTGATTTTGGGGCACCACCGGGGTCTGCGCGTTGGGAAGGACCATCCACTGCCTATGCTGCCCAGGTGGGTGCAGAGCCCGGTGCTCCCCTGGGAGCAGGGCATCGTTATTTCGGAGGCAGCCGAGGGCCCATGGTGCAGGATCAGTCCTTCGGGATAGGGATCAAAAGGGCTTTGTCATTGCCGTGCCATGTGTCACAGTTTCTCAGTGCTCGCTGCATTTGGGCTTCCTCTTGAATGGCAAAAAAAATCATTTCCCAAAGAATGAAATCTATGGTGCTTTCTCAAAATACCCGGAAAACGGAGTGTAGCTCATGGATGGAAAATAATCACCTGTCGTATCATTTTATAAACATACTTTGGGAGAAGGAAAGAGGTTACTTTCAAATACCAAGTTGCATATTGTGATACCAGGGGCAGTTAATTAGCTCTGGGTGCCACGGCTGGCAGACGTCAGCTGTAAGAGGAGTGTGAAAACTTACACTTCTGGGAGTCTTTTCATAGCCCTTTTAATATGACACGTGGAAGGAGGGTTTGCGCAAGGAGTCACAGCAGTCTCAAAGAGAATCGGCTCAAAAATGCAGGGAGAGAAGGAGGAGGGCAGGACGTGGGGGTCCCGCAGCACAGCCACGGGCCCCTCCATGCCGGGGACAGGCATCCAGGGATACTCCGCTGCTGGGTCATGCTCCCTCAGCCGCTGTCCTGAACCATGAGAGGGAAATGGATGTGGTGTGGAGGCAAAACCTCAGGCAGTGTTTCCTGTAGACTATTTACCCCTGCCCCCATTTCTAGAGTATTGCTACTCTGTGGGCAGGGACAGGAAGGCAGGGACCAATCCTGCACAGCCAGCTCCCCGTCACTGCTCCTTATCCTCACTGCTGAACTCAGAAGGAGCCAACTGCCTTATTTATTTATTTATCAGTCAGTCATGAGCGCAGAAGATGCCTTTGAAGCTCTCTTAGTTATCTCTCTGGCTGGCAAAGGAATATTGCATATCTTGGTATTTCATTCTCTTTGATCTCCTTGCCGTGATTTTCACTCCCCCTGCCAAGGCGCTTGCTCAGGCCTCCATCTTTGATGTAGGTTAACAATTCCTTCCACAGCCCTTTGATGCTTCCAGTAATACTGCTCTTACATTTTTCAGCAGCAGAGCGCACCGCTCCCAGTGCAGGATGGGGCTGAGCCGCTCCGAGCCTCCTCGCCCGCAGGTAGACCCCAGTCCAGGAGTCCCATCTGGACCAGTGGATGCTGCTCACACACAGTAAGGACACTGGTGAGGGACGCGAGAGGAAAATGACCCTTGTAATTACCTGCAGGTAGGGAGTTAGAGCACATGCAGCCCTGAAGTCCCCCCTTCCACCCTGCTCTCTCCACCACCTCCTCCAGTGAAGCCGCCATCCCTCCTCCCTCCACCCAGCTTTGGCTTCTGTTGCCCAAAGGCACACAGAAAATGTCCCCTAAGGAGTGCCAGGTGCCAGGGGATGTGCCCCGGGGTGGTAACTGGTCACCAGGCCCTGGCATGAGCTGTGCAGAGCTGCACCCCAAGACCCCAAAAATGGGACCTTGGAAAAGAAACGCTCAGCTTTTTGCCTGAATACTAAAGGGGAGCAGGACCAGGAGTCTTTATTCAATTCTCTGCTAAAATCGCACGCACCCTGGCTTGCTCTGTGCTAATTGTTGCCACGGCGGAGCCAGGGGTCACTACTCCTCCTGTACAAACAGCCATTAAATGTCACCTGAGGAGCCCCGAACAGCCAGCTGCCTGCTCTTTAATGCAGCACGTGTCCCGCTGGGCCGGCTGGTGATTGATTCCACTGCCTCACGTCAACATTTTAATTAGGACTGTTTCCAGGGTTAGGTAAACTGGAGAGGCGAGCAGTCCTGGCAGGGAGATACATGTCTTTACCGGGGAGCTGCCAATGGGCTGGGCATCGGCGGAGCCCCCAGCCCAGCCGGGGGTACCCCCGTGGGGTTGCCAGCCCACTGCACCCAGGCCAAGGCGTCAAAGGGCCGGGGCAGAGGGTGTTGGGCTCCGGGTGTCTCTGCAGCTCCTGGTCAGCAGGCAGCAGGAGCCCAGGAGCACGAGCTGCCTGAGACAGGGACCCTGTGACTATGGATGGCAGGGCTGGGGGGGAGCTGGCTGCCCACAGCTGGGAGCTGGGGTGATGCTTGGATGATGCCCATGTCCTCGCTCCCAGCTTCACAGCTCTCACCAGCATCTTGTTTAGCCACTTGCCAGCAGGTTCACGCTTCAGCCAGTGCTCAGTGTTTAATCCAGCTGTGCTCAGGCGGAGATGCTGGTGTGATAAATGTCTGTGTGAGGCTCTGGCAGTCCCTGCCCAGCTCCTGCAGCCTTCCTGCAGCCCTGGTCCCAGCCCGTGCCAGGCTCTCGTGGTGCAGGCAGCATTTGCAACATCTGCCAAGGTCATAAACAGCAACTCGAGGAAACAGAAAATGCTCAAATAGGCCCACAAAAGTCAGATAATATGAGGGCAGTGAATGTCCTCAGAGAAGCCTGTGATGATATGGCAGGTACAAAAGGAGCTAATTATGCAAAAGAATCCCTTGGTCCCTTGCCTCCTCAGGTAACCTTGGGAAGGGCAGTGTGGTGTCCGGTCAGTGGTGTCTCCTCAGACATTCTGGTGTTGGGTTTAGGGACAGAAGCTCCCCTGTGCAAGCAATTGAACTGTGATCACATCAAACCCAAGGTCCAACTGTGTGCAGCAGCACATTGGGAAGCGGCCAAAGGCTTGGTCAAAGGGAAGTCCTGGGATCTTGCGGCACTGAGCCCCAGTCCTCCCGGCACACCGCTGCCCTGACTGCTCAGCTGTCCTGGCCCCTAGTTTGAGGTGCTGGTGGCAGAAGGTGCCAACACAGCCTGGCATGTGTGTCAGCCCTGGGGTGGTCTGTGCTGTGTGGGGCTCCCTCGGAGTCATCTCTTGCTAGGAGAGAGAAAGGAGAGCAGAGGTGAACGAAGGATGTGGGGGACTGGAGAGCATGGCAAGCACATGTGGATTTCCAGGCTGCCTTGTGGTCTGTACCGATGCCTGACCCCTTCCAGGCTCTCCCCAAGCTTTTTGCTGTCTGAAGAAATAAGTTTCTTAATCTAAGATAATGAAGAGGGGAAAAGCCCCTGGGGAGGAGCAGTGGGCCCGGGGGGCTGGCAGGAGAAGCAGGGCAGGAGCTGCAGTGCCCGCATGGGACTGGCACCGGTGCTCTGGGCCCCGCGTGCTCCTGGGGCTCGGCACCGGCCGATGCGCTGGGAGAGACCAAAGCGGAGGAGGCTGGTGTATGATATTGTACACGATAACTTCACAAAAATCGCTGCCTCCCAGCGGGGAAATAGCACTGAAGGAGGAGAAAGGCGGAGGGGGGGAGGTTATAAGTTACCAGAGAGAACTGCTTTGAAGAAAAGTGTGAGTTTCCCCTTCAGAGGACTAAGAAGCACATTACATTATAACCTGATTAACACAAGCCTCCTTACAAATGCATCTGGAAACAGCTTTGAACTTTTGCATGGAGCATGATCATCATACGCTGCACAATGGAGAGGGACGGGAGAGCACGGAGCTGGCTGCTGGGGGAGTGCTTAGGCAGGAGTTTAATTCCTCTGAAGGGAAGTTTAAGGCATTTCTGTGAGACAAAGGTTTGTTATCTGGCCCTTTTCCCGCACTCTCCAGAGCCAGCCAGTATTGCTGGGGCGTGGGAAGGCTGTGAAAGACACTGGTTCAAGTGCCTACCAGGTACCCCTCTCGATTCACCTCAACCTGTATTTTTTGACTGAAATGTGCCTTCCAGAGAGACATCCTACTCACCAGCTCTGCACTATTTCCCTCCCTCCAGCTCGCTTAATTTGTTTTGAACGTTTACCCCTTGAAAGCTGGAGTGAGAAACTCATGTCATCACTTGACTGCAGGGGCTGAGACCTTGGAAAAAGGAAAGAGCAAAACCGAGAACAACATTTTGAAAAGTGTTAGCTCTGTGGTGAAGCTTGAAAAGGAGAACTTGGAGACATCTGCCAGTTCTCCCTCGCCCTTCCTTGCCACCGAGGAAGCCACATGCAGACATGGCACGGGGGAAGCCAAGAAGCCATGTGAGAAAGATGAGGTGGGTACCACAAAGCATCCAAGACAGATGCCAGCCTTGCTGCTAAGGGGAGATACCAGCAGCTCCTCCAGCTTCTGCATCACATGAGGTTGGGCAGCCCCAGGGGAACAGTCACTCCCAGGTGATTCAAACACTTCTTGTGTCTGATGAAACTGCTCCCACAGAGCCATCTCAGCACATCAAGGGCACTGCTGACCCTACAAACCGGCAGTGAGCATGCTTGGGTTGTTACTACTTCTACTGTTACTTTGCTTTCCTAGTGCTGCTCCTATTGAAAACCCTGGATCAACACCAGACCTTCGTGCTATGCCAAGACACCCCATGTGAGTCACCAGGCTCCTCTGGGCTGTCTGCTGCTGGCTTCCCTGCCGCAACCATCCCTGTGGCTGCTGCTTTCCAAGCTCTTCCCCATGAGGGACCCAGGCAGCCGGTCATGAGCTGCTGCTTAGAAAATTTTTGTGTTGGATTAGTGAAGTTAGGCTGGAACTTTGCACAATATTGTTCCTGGTCCAAAAAGCCCCAGCTGCCTTCAGGCTGGAGAAGTCTGTCTGGGACTCAGTCATGCAGGATGGAAATGAAGGAAAGCCTGTTTGCAGTCCCTCAGGAGATGTGCACTGGGTAGAAACTGTTAATAAAAGCCTGTGTTGTACAGCTCAGACCACGCAGCAACACCGCAGCCGGCGTGTGCTGCTCCTCTTGCACATCTCCAGGAAGGAGAAGACATTAGGGCTGTAGCTCATGTGAAATTAGCAGCATGAGCATCTGTCAGCCTGAATAGATGCTGTTCATCCTGCAGAAGTGACGGGCTGTTGCCTTAACAGGTCAGATGGCAACAGCAAATCCCTGCAGGAGAGGGACATCCAGCTCCGTCAGGCGCTGGGCTTTGCTCAAGGGCTGTTCAGGCTGGGGTGATGCTCGGGCTCCGTGCGGGGATGGGGGACACTGGGGACAGGGGTTCTCCCTCGCATGGCTGCACACTCCAGCCACTGGAGCAGGAGGAGAGAGATGCGAGCAGGAGCCCTGTGCTTTTCTGACAGCAATGAAAGGATCTTTGAAATGCTAAGGGGAAAAAAAAAGAGGTCTTGCTGTCTTTTGTTTCAGAAGCTGTTAATGAGCAGTGGGGGCTCTGCAGTCCTGGCATGGGCTGATCCTCATAGCTGGGCTTCGCTGGTTGTTTACAGCTTCAAAAGGAAGAAGAAAGCACCATGGAAGTGCTGGAAGCCAAAAGTGTCTGGAAAAGCCCACCTGGGCCAGACTGCTGTTCTTAACAGCCACCTCTGTGCCACCCACCACAGCCTGCACCCCAGCTCCGCCAGCATGGGGACAGGGCTTCCACCCTGTGCTTCTCATGGGGGCACACTAGGAGAGGGACTCAGAGCTGGGGCTGATGTGTGCCCGTGCCCCCCACTGCTCACAGATTGGGTGAGAGACACGGCATCACCTCCAGCCGGTGCCTGCCTGCAACAGGCAGCTGCCTGCAATGGCAACGGGTTAGCATCAGACCTCGTGGTCTCCACATCGGAGCCTCCTGGTCTCCACAGGGCACGTCAGGTCACACATGGCAAGCAGGCTACACCGGCAGCCCTGGGGAGGCACAGAGTTTCCATTTGTCATTTTAGCCACTAAAAGTAGTGTTTTTCTTCAAATACAGCCTTACAAGTTACTCATTTTAATTTGCTACATCCTTGAAGGTGAATTTAACACCATTCATACATTTTCATTTATAAATTTGTCAGTAATAAGAGTGTCGGCACATGGGAGAAAGTAACTGCATAATTGCAACTTACACGCTTGTCTTACTGAAAAACTGCTAGCTCAGGCATCGGCTGCGCCTGTGCGTCATGCATGAAATTGCAAATAGAATTTAATTTGCCCTTGTATCCTGTAGGATCAGCTTAAAATGATTAATGCAGGAGAGAATGTTGTCAAGATTTTATTCATTACAATCTCGGAGGACTGCAGTGCAAAACCATCATGTATAACATGATAATGTCTAATATGCAGCTTTCTGAGCAGCTTTCTTGTGGCAAACAATCGTATTTCTGCTCCTTAATTCCAGTGCTGAGACAAGCGGGATTCATCCTGTGCATGCTGCCGTGATCTCCTGGACAGCTGGAAATGTAATTGGTTTAAATTTAGAACATGGAGGGCTGGTGTCTGGAGCAGGTAATACCCCTGGAACCAGGGGTGTGACTGGGGGAGGTGGCCTCACCTGCACCAGGCCCTGAGACGGGCACAGTCCAAGGTTTAGATTTTCCATTTTGCTCAGACAAGGTGCCAAACCCTCGCAGGTTTCCTCCACATTGCCTGGGGGAAATCCAGCTCCCCAGACAAGCACCCCAGCAGCGGGATTGCTCACATGGAGCTGGGACAGACTGGGACCTGCCCACGCAGGCAGCTTCCCATGGAGCATCCCCTGGCCCAGAAGCTGCCCTGTGGGGTCCCTGCTCAGCAGAGCTGCAGCCGGGTGCCTGTGCCCATCCCCAGGGCGCCTGGGCTGCAGGGGCTGTGGTGGCTGGCAGAGGGTGGGCACAGGCCCTCTGGTGTCCCTGCAAGGCAGCTGCGGATGGTTTGAAGGCAAAAGCAAAGCAGCAAGAGCTCATAATGAGGGTAACTGGGTGGGGAGCTGGTGGGACGTGGCGTGGGAGTTGGTGGGACCCAGATTGGGACCTGATGGGGAGCAGAGATGGGACTGGACAGACCCCACCTTGTAGCTCCACCAGGACAACTCCATCAGTGCATTGTCTTCTGCTGGGTTGTCCCAGCATGTTCGCTATTTGAAAGCCTGTGATTTTTTGCAAAGGCCTCTGAAGAAGGACAAGATGTTCTGCTGCAACTTCTCTTTCCACCACTGACAAGTAGCCAGTAAGAAAAAGACCTTTCTGCTCTGCCGCCAGTGGGCTAATTGGCTTAACATGGTGAGAGTAATTATTGGATTGTTCTCTTTTAAAAATCATTTTAGTGATGGGTTTGTAGGAGGTTATGGCTTAGAAACTGTTCTAATCAGAACAGTAATTGAGGAATGAAATATGGGTTGTGATTATATTATTGAAATGGATTGTCTGGTAATTATATTAATACAGGAGAATTACTGCAGATCCCATGCAAACTGCAGCTGAGGCCGCTTCTGTCTCAGAGGCGTGTTCCCTCCTGCCTCCGGGTTAATCACTGCATTACTAAAATGAGAAATGACTCTTAGTACCCCAAGTGAGAGACAAATGTCCCTTTCCCCTGGCCCAAAATCCGTTTTTACCTTTTGATCTCGTGCTGGCTGATCCACCACCAGCCACCGGAGCGAAAGCTCCAGAGACACGACAGGAATCCTGTCCCATCCTCTGCCTGTGCAGCCACGTGTGCGATCCCGGCCGGGCAGGTCCATCCCGATCCCGTGGGACACACGATTTGTGCCCTGAAGCTGCGGGTTGCGGGATGCTTGTGCTGATCCTGCTGAAATGGCCGTGACAAGTGGGCACAAAGCGCTGGTGGCTTCTGCCCCCAGCCAGCCCCTGACAGGTAAACGTGGACATCCCCAGGCAGCCTGTGCCTGCCGGCAGGAACCCGCTGGAAACGCAGCTCCCTGTGACAGGCTCCACTTTTGCATTAATTTAGAAAACTGCTGCAAGTAGTTATTCTGCCTAATCCCCTTTGCAAGCCTTATGCTGGATTTCTGTAATTAATTATTAGCAAAGAGAAACACGTCAGGCTGGAAGGAGCTGACGGGACCTCCTGGAAGGAGCACATGGACTAATGCTTATTGGTTTAGCTGCCAGTTAGAATGAGATAAATCAATGTTAATTTCATTGTATTACAACACTATCGATTTCCTATTAAACAACAGACAAAGCAGGTTATGGCTTTAGGAAAGCTATTAGGAGTTAAAGAATGTTTTTTATCGAGAATAAATGGGAAGTTAGCATTTAATACTGCTGGGTCTGGCGAGTCAAAGGAGGAGGAAGGTATTGCACAGGCTGTTAAGGCAGGTAAAGGGGCCCAGTGAAGCCCAGCAATGCCACGGGCCAATGTCCTGGCAGAGCACAGCACAGTGAGGGGCACCCCTGGGTGGGGGCAGCCCGGCTTGGGGGGCTGCAGGTGCCAGCACCTGGATGCGCTTCAGCGCATCGGTCCCTGCCAGCCCGGCTGCCTCTGAGCGGGATCGGTGCTCACGTCCCAACCCCGGTTGCTCTGCCCTGTGTCTCCGCTTCCTATCAATCCTCCTCGGGTGTGAGCACCGGGGCCACCGCAGCAGAAATCCACTGAGGAATTTCACTACGGAGAAAACCTCCCTGGAGCTGGGCAGCCGTCTGACTCCAAAACGTGCCTCCTCCAGCCTGGCAGCTGCTGAGGGCCGAGGATTAAGATAAATAATAATTAACTGAATCAATACTGATAAAGCAACTGAAGTGAAGCTGTTGACTTATTGACTCCTGGAGTCATTTTTAACGGTCTTTACAAAGTGAACTCCAGGCTGTCTCCCACCCCGTAAGCGTGTGCCACAGCCCGGAAGATGCTCCTACACCACGGAAATTGCTCTGCATCAGAGGACAATAAAATGAGAAATTAGAAGCAGTAATGCCTGCTGTTAATTACCAATGACAAACTAGAAATCTACTCAACTGACTACAGAATGGCATGGAAAGGAAAACCTTTTTCATTCCCCCAATCAAATGTTTATGCCCTATTTTCTATGTAGATGCACCAACAAAATGAGCTTTCAGATGCTACTTGGCTGCAGGAGGCAGCGGCAGGCTGAGGGCTGGGCTGTCGCTCAGTCCCACCACGCTCAGCCCAGGGACGGGGTGATTGTGGGCGTGGCGGGGGGGTGAGAGCACGGGCAGACCCTGACCAAAAACTCAGCTCAGGAAGGGAAAATTCTGCTTAACCTGGTGGCATTTTCTATGTAAGCAAGCTCAGAGTTAGGCTGAGAACACGAGCTGGGCATGCCCCTGTGCTGCAAGCCCACGGCTGGTTCTGAGCTACAGCAGCGGTGCGGAGCAGGAGGAGGATTCGGCTGCAGAGCATCCCCAATGGCATTAGCTCAATCCACTCTCTGCAAGGAAGTGGATGAAGATGAACCGTAACAGGGATCAGAGCTGAAATTTCTGTGTTACACTGAGCTACAGCTCTGCGCTGTGCCGGAACGGTCTGAGGGCAGCCCAAAGGGCCTCTGATCGCAATAATCCAATTTAGGGAAACCAGAAGTATGAATCAGAGAGCACCAGCTACAGCAAAATCATCCAGGTATGAATGAACGGGAGCAGCGTTGGCTGGGTGATAAAACCAGCCTGGCAGGAGCCAGAACGGGATGCTGAAAACTGAGCTGTCATCTTTCTCAATTTAAAAAAAAAAAAAAAAAAAGTGGTTATAAAAGTCAGGCTTCTAGGCAAATAGAGCCAGGGTGTAGGGAGGTAATTTGATAAGAGCCTTCCCCGCATATGTGAGGAGCTCTGAGTCCCCAGAGGACAGTGCTGCTCTTCCCTTTCCCTCGGTCCCTGCCCAAATTCCCGTTGGATTCCACACGCTGGCTGTGAGCTGCATGCTTGGGCTTTACCCTCCGCTGCAGCAAAACTAGAGGGAACTCGCTGTCGTCGTGGACGCGCAAGAGCAGGCTGGGAGACGCGGCAGAACGCGGGTGCCGGGATTAGGGAATCGCACACTGAGCGCAGAACTCCGCTGAGGCTGTTGTGCTTCCAGCGGGAGCTACTGGTCCCCGCCGCCCTCTCTGCACTCCCGCGGGGCTCAGCACCGTGGTGCCTGGAACCGCCTTGGGATTCTTGATCTTTTCTGAGCCATTTGTTGTGCATCCAAGGTGCAAGGTCCGATGTTGGTCTCCAAAGAGGACAGAGTGCCCAGAGCTGGCTGCCCCGGCAGCAGGGCAGCCCCTGCCCCATGTGCCAGGGGAGGAGGTGATGTTTCCCCTCCCTTGGGGCACGGCACACGGCAGCTCCTTGGCGTGGGAGGGACGTGCAGGTGGGATGAGGTCTCTGCTCAACCCCGAGACACCACAGCGAGAGCAGGCAACATGAAAAGGCCTTTCATTGCAGATGAATTGTATGTGCCATCATTTGCTGGACTCAATGCTCACTTTGTCAGGTCCACAGAGGCATCAGCTCTTCACACATAGCTGGGATAGAAGTCACATTCTTTTAAAGGTACTTCCCTTCAGTTTCTCCCTGAGAAAATGTTACATACTGAGAACTGCAGCCATGGCCCATCAGTCCCCAGCCACCTGCCCCAGTTCAGGTGTTGATGCTCCTCAAAGACCTGGTGCTTGAGTCTTCCTGGGCTGACAATGGAGATTTACAGGCTACAGCCAGAGTGACGAGTCTCTGCATTTCTGGGGCTGTCATGCCCCAGACCAGCAAGGGGAAGGCAACAACCACAAACCCACCACGGGAGGTCAGATGGAGCACAGGGCACGGGGCCAGGAGCTGCAGAGCCCCATGGCCAGGGGCAAGGCTGAGGTGTCCTCCCCCAGCTGCTCTCCAGCCTCCGCTGCAGCATCTGCAGAACAATTCAGGCTGATTTCCAACGACACAATGTGCTGTTTGCCACCTCATGTGGCTTCACGGGGCTAATCCTCTTTGTCCATGGTGCCCTTGCAGGGACAGCAGGTTGGGTGCAGTTGGGCTCTGCGGGCTGCCGCGGTCAGAAAGCAGCGGCCGTGGCAGCAGCGATGCCAGGGAAACTCCACCATCCTCGGCCGGCTGCGCTGCCACGGCTGCTTTCGGGTAATTATTTGTTGGGGATTACATAATACAGACGTGTTATTCAGAGCTTAGCAAGGGATTTTAAAAAAATTCAAAAGAGGGATGAGGAGAAGACACAAATGCTGGAAAGAGAAAGACTATAAAAGAGCGCGGAATGAAATGGGAAGACAAAAGATCTAATTACAAATGACATTATTTGCATTCTCATCAACTTAATTCAATTTTATTTTCTTATTGCTTTAATCTTTGCGCTTAATTCAGTGGAACACAGCGCACGATTAAGGCAATGAGATCTGTGCAGGGTTTGTTCAGGGCAGACTGTGGCTGTGGGCACAGGCAGCCCCGGTGTTGTGTTGCTGTGGGCTGGATACGTCTATTCTCAGACCTGGAGGTTTCAATTCAAAAAAAAGGTGATAAAAATTCAGCATTCCTCTCCGCGCTTCTGTGAAATAGGGTCTGAAACAGCTCCAGCTTTGATTGGATACTCGGTGTGACCTGACATTTAATCGAGGATGGGAAAGCACAGGTATCTTAAAGAACAGGAGGGAAATAATTCTGACATTGTGCTCTTGATGAGAAAATAGCATTTTTCACATTACATTGTGCATTACATTACATTGCAAATACTACGGGGCTACGCAAGAGATGTTCAGAGAGAAACACATTTGGACTTCCAGAGGGAGCTTGTGATGCTTTGGGGGTTCACATGAATTTTAAATTAGATTATTAAGCAGAAATCTGGCCCAAAGCTCAAGGACTCTATTATATATCAGATTTTTAAAATTCTTTGAAATTGTGTTGGCAGTAGGCATGCCACCATAATGAAGCAGTAATTAGTCTGAAACAAATTAAGTGATCTAAATAGCTAAAACAACAAAACATGGATAATGTTGCTCATGGGAAATAATGCACTTGCCAACCAGAGCAGTTCTAGTGTCTCCACATCTCTCCTGCACGAGGAGGCACTGACCCAGGGGGAGCCGGGAGCCGGGGCCGCGGGGGGCTGCAGCCTGGGGGTGACCCCCACGGCGGGATGCTGCCGGCCACATCAGCATTCTGGAAACCCGCGGTACCCTGCGCTCGTCCAGGACCCGCCTGGGCAGGATTCACTCCCACAAGGCAGCCCCCCCGTTACGCCGGCCGCTGCTCGCTGGGCTCCCCTACCCCCCATGATGCCAGCCAGCAATGCATGACCTTTCGTTTCAGCTCCCGTGGAAGCAGGGACATTCACATCTTAAATTACAGATATTTCAGCCAAATAGCCTATTTGTGTTCAGTCTTTATTATCATCTTGCACTGTTCTGCAATTGAGTAAAAGTAGAGGCAGGTTTATTTGGGGTATATATAATGCTGGGCACATGCAGCCAACATATCTCCATGCATTGATTTTTGGGCCAGCTCTGAGAAAGGCAATTCAACAGACAATTAAATTAGCAGCTACATTTGTCATTCTGGGCCCAAATGAGATCCCAAGAAGAAATTGTCCCGCTGCCGGCTCGGAGTTCATCACTCTACGAGGCACATTGCACGCTAAAGCCTGAGCTGAACTGTGTCTTCATCAGGCCCAGCGTCTGCCTGTGAGCTTTATTCGCTCTGCAGATGGTCCTGGCAACACACCTTGGAACGGAGTTATCTGCTATAACCCAAACAGGAACCTGGTCCAATGGTCTGGAAACCCCTTGAACCATTGGAAAAGCTCTTTTTCTGTTCCACCCTGGTACTTCTGCTTTCAACACCAAGGTGGACAAAGGCTCGAAAGCAGAGCCCACCGAGGCAGAGGGGATGCAGTGTGAACATTTCTGCCTTAGCCGTACGTTTTTCTCCAAACTCCCTCATTCCCCAGGTGAGCAGATAGCCCAGTCCCCGTGGCTAATTGTACAATAATACCTGCCATCTGCTGCTGTACGCCAGATTTGTGGGGGCACAGCTGCACGCGGAGTGCTTAGTGAAACAACTGCAAGCTTTTATAGATACTTATAACTTCTGCAACAATGAATCTGTTCTAATTAGCACTGGAAATAAATGTTTATGATGTAGGAGATGACAAAATGTATTTATCACCAAGCTAATAATTCACTGTAGAGGAAACTTAAGGCTGAGCCACACAGCGTGAGTTGAAGTGATTCTGTCTCTGTTTCAGTGCATGTATATATGGTGACGTTTGCGGGCAGTGGGCTAATTAAGCCAAAACAGCCCGGGTAAGGCCGCTCCTCTCTCATTGGGAACGGACATTGGCCATTAGCATCTCAGGGCTCTTGTCTTTATCTTCTGTCGATTCGGATACTGGAAAGTAGCAGATGAGGACGGATGGAGCTCACGGCTCACAACCCGGCCACCCCGCTCTGCCTTCTCCAGCTCAAATAATAAACCTTTAGTTTTATCAGAAAGTGAATCAAATAATCAGGTTTGTTTTTTACAACTCAGTGACCCACATTCCAGTCACAAAGTTGGATAAATCATCTTTATTTCAATAAATCTAATGTAGTTGCTTTCCACTACTAGGAAAATTTTCTACTATTTCCCCTTGAAAAAGAGCCCACAACATGCCCACATCCACTCTCGCCGCGAAATGGAAAGCTAACGTGATTTAAAGGAGCTGAACTGTTCCCCTTAAGTAACACTTCCCAGGTTTTGATTTCTCTTCCAACATTTCCTCTGTCAATTAGCCAAAGCAATTTCCGTTGACTAATACAGCAGCTGGTTAAGATTCATTTTCCAATCAAAACTCACTTAATTCCAGCAAATAACAGTTGAAAAAAGAATTGATCAGCAGTACTTAAAACAGCCAGCCTTGCCACCCCCAGGAGATCAAACTGCCTGGCGGAAAATGAAGAGACTCTTTCAGCCCAGGTCCTCCCAGCCAAGGTTTCGCATCCAGCCAGGAATCCCAGCCCACCAAACATAAATGGACACAGTCTTCAGGGAATTCTTCACATATTTATTGTCATCCATTGATACTAAATTGTGCTGTGCTTGCCTGTGTCATTGGGTTTTGCCCTACAGTTTAGGTCCTGCACACCGAGACCAGCCAGGATTCCCTTCCAGCTGCTCCTCGTTGCGCAGGGCAGCGCGCAGGTGTTTAGAGACAAATATAAAAGATGTTTCCAACTTGAAAACCGTGAGTCATTTGAGGGGAGAGTGCTGGAGCTTACGTTCTTTCCGTGCCCTGGATTCCCACCCGTGGTCAGCCCAAGCCCCTCCACTCCACCCACTGCCAGCAGATGGGTTTGGACTGGAAGCGCTCCGGCCCTTGCCGCCGCGCCGGGCTGGGTATGGCTCTGCTGAAGGAGGTTCTGCAGCATCTCCTGGTCACTCAGGTCACCCCGTCAGGTCAATTTAACCAGCTGACATGTGCTCTTGTCATCAGGTACTGAAGTACCCTGCTATTGATTGCTGACAATGGCTCAGCAGGATTGCTTGCTTGATAGAAAATGGCAGAAAGAATTTCTTAATGGTAATTACTTAGTTTTCTTTCCCAGAGATGAATTCTAATCATTCTTTTTCACATTGTGTGTCATGTGCTCTGCTGGAAGAGCAGAAGGACACTGAAACAAAGGCTTTAATTTATTATACATTACATATTAAGTTACCTTTCATGAATATTAAGTGGATGAACAGCTATAGTTTTGAAAACAAAAGTCTGAATGATTAATTTTCCTCTTGTTCACTGCTTGCTGGTTCCATTTCCCCTCTCCACTGGAAGGAAAGCCCCGCAGCGAACCCAGCTCCCCAGCAGAAATCGTGGCCCCGAGTCTCCAGCACGGTGTCGATATTCTGCACGGCGCTTCCTGACTGCTGCCTTCCCCAGCAGGGAAAAAAGGCTTCAAAGGAGAACTTCAGGCCGGGAATCTGACTTGCCATCAGAATTTTTTAACCTTGAAGACATAACCCCACCAACGTGTGCCTGAATGCTAATGAGGACCGGGAGGAAAAGGTACCGCAGAGCGAGTCGAGACGAGGGGAAAGGTGGGGGCTTGGGAAGGTCTCCATCAAACCTCAGAAACAGCCCTGGGGGACACGTAAACTTAATGAAGGTGGCAAATATAGGAATTAAACCACTGGAGGAGCTATCAGGGACACAGTGGTCAGGCCTGACACTCCGGGCAGCAGAGGCTCCGGCTCTGTGGACGCGGCTGTTGACCCAGCAGGCTCCCTGGCAGGCAGAGCCCAGCAGATGCTCTGCAGCCCTTGGTGATTAACCTCCTGCCCCTGCTGAGGTCATCGCTCCTGCAGCTTCAGCAGAGCCTTTGGAAGAGTCCTGCACCCCCCGGGTGGCCCTGCTCTGGGGACAGCATTGCTTTTGGAACAGGGTACATGCAGATCTGCTTGGCTAGTTTAAGGCAATGGTGGCGAGTGGCCTTAAGCAGCACTAGGGACGGGAGATGAATGCCCCCAGTCACAACATAACTGCCTATTTCAAGGGTGGGGTGGAGCACAGTCCTGTGATGAGGGCCAGATGGAAGCAGGAGCATCATTACTGCAGAGTATAAATTCTGTGGGGAGAGGTTTTTCCACCTCTCTGGGTGTGTGGTCTGGTATAGTGATGTTCTTCAAGATACTCGTGGTCTTCACATGCTGCTGGGCCCAAATGGGGAACATTCATCATCTGCAGCACTAACGTAAGTGGCTTATTTGTAAATGTTTGTAGGAGCTGTACAGCTGCCCGTGTTTCTTCCTGAGGACTCAAGATCACAGCTTTGTTTCACAAAGCCTTTCATTCACTAAGTTGTTTGCTCCTCTGTTACTGTGGGAGGGAAAAAAGAAGGATTCTCATTGCACCCACTGTCCAGATTAAATGCTTCATTGCCCAGTTAATACTGGCTTGCTCACCTAAACGTGATGTGAGCAACTTCTAGAGCTGATATAGAGTTGGTATCTGTTCTTTTTCAAGGCAAGCCTGAAAAAAGATATTCATAGCTGTGCTAAAAGCTTGCTCCTTGGGTGTTCTTCTCGTGAATCCTGAACAAGAGAAGATTTCAGAGCAGCCCTTTTATTGCTCTGTTAGTGCTCAATCACTGAAAGAGAAATGCGCAAGAGATAAATGAGATCTCATCGTCTTCTCATGTTTCTCAATTTATTTCGTGGGGCATATTTCCTCACTCTTCTCTCCAGACAGCACTTTATCTCTGCTTTTCTTCCATTACAGCTCTCCCATTTTTCATTTCTTTTTTTTTTTTTTTCCTCCAGTTCTCTTTAGTTTTATCCAACAGCTTCTCAAGACCGTCTGATTAGAAGCATAATAGACAAACTCTTTTCTGGAATACTTTCTGGTGAGACCATAGGTTTCAGGCAACTACTGCCGTGCCTAGGGACCCACGTCTAAATCATTAAACAATTACAAGTTTGACTGAAAGAATATCAGAACTCGAGATTAATTTTCCCAGCACCCCAGCGCTGTGCAGTGCCTCCAGGTTTGCTCCCTGCTCCTGCTCCCCCACAGCATCTTTGCCCGTGCCTTGGGGTGATAGTCCCCCACCCAGGGGACAGGGTGCCTCCGGAAAGCCCTGGAGATGTCCTTGGGGGTGGAGGATGCCTGCCGGCTTCCCTGCAGCTGCCTAGCTTCAGGTAGGGCTTGTTCAAAGCTTGTTTTCTGGGAAAAGTGGTAAATTAAATGACTTTATTACACTTAAAACTTATGGTTGGAGGATTTTGGGAGTTGTGTTTTAGGCAGGGAATTCACTGCTCATGAAAAGCCAGCCTAAGGCCCTGACAAAAGACACCGGCGTGCTTTCTTGCTAAAAAAGATAACAGAACCTCTGTGAAATTATCTCCTGTTTCTCATCTTATTACAATGCAGTTGCACAAATATCTTCAGATTAAATAAACACATCTGCATACAAATTGCTCCAAATACCTTTTGATGGTTCTCATGACCTGAAATGGAGGCTCAGTGTGAAGCAAATGGATGGTTTCCACTGAAGTTTATTTTGCTCGGGAGCTGGTGCTCAGATGGGTACTTCCCTGGGAGCAGCAAGGCTGACATGGAGGCATCGCCCTGAATTTTAAGCAGCCTCCTGTAAACACGAAGTGGAGCAGCAGGAGCATGTAATTGATAATAAATATTCCACACAATCTCACTCCAAAGATAATTTCAATGCAAGCATTTGAAATAGCATGCTAGGAGCTAGAATGTTTCCAGACTTCTAGTTCATTTTAGTTCTCTTTCTTTCTTCCCTGGTATCACAGGACGTATCACAGTGCAAGCTGCAAGCGTCTTCTCCAGCGAGACTCAAACTCTGTTTATAACTTTGCGTTCTCAGGATTTTGTCTGCTCTTGCTTTGTCCAGATACTTGCCCCATGACGAGAGCCCTTTATGTATCATTTTTTTTGTCACTAAACACAGGAGTTAGTTTCTTGGGGATAGACTCTACCAAATTCTCATGGTGATATCATCTTGTACATGAACTGTTTAAAATGGGGGAAGAGCTTTAAGAAAAAAATCACTGCAAAAACATGTGATCATGAACATATGTTCATGAAAATCTAAGACATGCCTACCTAGGAACAGGAATAATGAAGCGTTTGAACCAGCAATGGGCTTTCAGAAGTCGAATTCTGGTGATGTAGGGAATAACTCAAGAATAGGTTTTTAGATGCCATAAATTAATGAAGCTATATCAGAGCCAACTGCTAATGAGTCTATTTATCTTCATGCAGAGCTGCTTCTGCCTTTGCTTAATTCAAAGCACCAAGTGGTCAGCCCAGGCTTGGGAGAGGCAGGGAGGAGAGTAGCGTTGTGCAGGCAGTTGTTACCTGATGGAAGCTGTCCTGCATCTGAGGGAATGAGCTCTGTTTGTGTTGGACCATGATTACGGTCTTCCTAAATGCATCTACTTTCCACAGAGATTAGTATTTTAATTGTTGCAGAGTCGTAGTTTATGACTCGGGGGGTAGAGCTCGGCTGCTGTAAATCACAGCAGCTCCTCTGGCTTCAGTGCCCGCCGCGTGCCAGGGCCCCTCGTTATTTGTTGGTTTTCTCATTATCTGTCAGCAAGAAGCTCTTGCCCAGAAACACTTGCATGTCCTCTTTGACAGGAGAGGTAAAGCCCTGCTGCTGTAGGATGAGCTGGGGGGACTGATCCCCTTGCAGAAAGGGAAGCTGCAGCTGGCCAAGGTGAGCTGAATCCCCAGCCTTGGCTGCTGGTGCTCTTGTAAGTTCTTGTTATTGGAGTTCTTGTTATTGTTTGGGATGTGTTTTACCTAAACAGAAAACTGTTTTGTAAATTAAACTTCCTCTTTGACAGTAAATATTGTCATTCTTCTAAGGAAATGTGAACCCTTGGCTGGAGGACTAAGCAGCAGGGGAAGTTCAGCTCCATGCTGGCCCCCAGCCCCTGGGCTGGGCTGCCGATTGCCCCAGCCTGAGACGGGGGGTCCCTCTTGGGGGAAAAGCTGCTACGGCTTTTGAACCAGGCTCCTCTGCTGCTTTAACACATCATGGACATCTTTATGTCCTGTTTCTTTAATGTCTGCCTCTTATTTACTCATAAAGGATGTGAATGTGAAAGGATCCAACACCTCACACAGCTCCTCAGAAGAGCGTGAGGAGTCCTGGAGCTGCTCACTCTGGCTGGGAGTAGAGCTTGCGGAGCTCAGCCGTGCTGGGCTTCCACCAGCTGCTCCAGACCTGGCCTTTGGCAAACGTCCTTCCAGGACAGAGCGATTCTCCTGCTGATTACAGCTCCTGGTGTAATCTGTCACCAAATTCTTACACCTCCCCTCAGCCTGCTGTCAGTCATTTTACATACGGTACATGACGACGTCCATGGATACTGTAAATGAACCCAGGGACATTCTGGTGTAGATTAAAGTGAAAAATTGAAGTTGTGCTCCTAGCTTCATTTCACTGCAGCTCAAGTCATTGGTACCATCTGTCTTAGTCCATTTTAAATGGCAGCTCTGCAGGATTGATTGGCAAGTGAATAGATTTCCTGCCACAAAGTTTTGAGGTCAATCAATCACTTACATGTATTAATTACAAAGATCTTGCAGTTGCAGCGTGGAATATTTTTACTTCAATGAGCTACACAGGGTTGCTCAGACTGTTTTTAAGCAGTTTATTTTTTACTGTTGATCAGGACAGTCTGTGGGATCCCAGCAGACCCCGCTGCCGGGGAGCGGTGGCATGGCAGGACCCCGAGGGCACAGTGACAGAATCACAGAATCATTGAGGTTGAAAAAGACCTTTCAGATTGAGTCCAGCTGTTAACCCAGCACTGCCAGGGCACCACTAACCCATGTCCCTCAGCACCACATCTCCACGGCTTGGAAACCCCTCCAGGGATGGGGACTCCACCACTGCCCTGCCCAGCCTGGCACAGCCCTTCACAACACATTTTGGGGAGGAGATTTTAGCTAATGTCTAATCTAAACCTCCACTAATACCGATGCCTTTCTCCAGGTGAGGGAAGGACCCAGGTATTTAGGCAATTAAAGGTTTTCTAGCCCTTTTTGCTGAAGCAGGGGTGTATCCTGTGGGAGCAGTGGAGCCGTGGTCCACCCCTGCCCGCATCCCCTGTCCAGCGCAGAGAGCCAGCCCTGCTCCGGCTGCCCAGACTCCCCAGGAAATGGCAACGTGATAAAGTTGCCTCATGTTCTATATGGATTTGTAGTGTTGCTATGCACGCTTAAACAGATAATGTTTTTCACCCAGAGAAACCTGCGTTTTTACAGTCAAAGCAATGATTCTTTATACACACAATATTTCTCCATATAGAGTTGTTGACACATGAAATAAGAAATACAGTCTAGAAGCTGGACTGCGTGTATATATGCATACAGACATAAATTTCAGTTTGTGTATCAGTTCAACTTCGTGAAGAGCTTCGTGCTTCTGCACACCACAAGCAGGCAGCTTATGCAGGAATGTGTTTGCAAGCACTTCCACGGATGTCAAATGTTTCCTGGGCTTTACATAGCAGAAGCTTGTCACATCTGAGCCATGCCCTGTCCGTTCCTGTCCCCTGTAAAGGCAGCTGTTGGACACCCTCCTGCCCCTGCTGGGTTGTTCCTGGGTTTTAAGCACACGAAGCAGGAAACTGGAGTCGCTGCGTGGCTGTTGTTCTGCTCTCCTGGCACATGTGGGTTGGCGGCTCAGCCACCGGGGAGAATCTGGGTACGAGGTGTCTTTGGGGCACCGAACATCAGCTATAGAGGTGTTTGTGCGGAGCAGAGAGGGGCAGGAGGCTGCGGGCAGCTTGTCCTCTGCCTGTTGGGATGTGCTGGGGTGCATGTGTGAGGAGTGGGCAGTCCATGGGGCTAAAGCCCGGCTCTTTTGGGACAATTCAGGGCTACGGTTGAGGTATGGCCAGAGCTAAGTGCAGTGGGGGCAGAGAACGGGCTGTGAAGGAGGGGGAGGTAGTGGAACATCCCTCCACTGAGGCTGTGACAAAAGATTCCTTCACAGTATTCCCGACTAGTTCGAATCCAGGTGGCTAGAGGGAAGGAAGTTCTTTGTAAAAAGGTTAAAAAGAAACTGTTTTTTAAATTCTCTATTATAAGAATTGAATCTGCGATCTGATGGTGAGAAAATGTCTAACCACCTCTGCCATGTTATAACAAGCATCAGAAAAGAAAGGAGCTGGTTATTTTGGGAGATACAGCGCTGGCTTAGCTAATTGCAACTTCTGCAAATGCTGAATTGTGTGAACTTTTTAAGTGCATTTGGGGGGACATTTAAAATGCTTTATTTTCTCCAGAATTGGGTATTGATGCTTTTGTAAATTCCCCCGGCTCCAGCTGCAGCAGGAAAGGCATTGTAATATCCACCTTGGAAATGAGCACGGTGTAATTAACACTTCTACTTAGCCTCAGACACAATGGAGGCTTCCAAGATGAACTGCACATAGAAGAAAGCGCGAAGCCTTGATACGGCAATTAGTGCTGTACCGGAGCACGGCGCGCGGCTCCCGCCCAGCCGGCTCTGCCGAGGGGGTGGCTCTGCAGCGAGCATCCCTGCGGGGACACCCCCTTCCATCCTCCCTGGGTGACAGGGGCAGATCCCGCCAGGAGAGCCTGGCCGCATCCTGGCCAGCCCTCCATGGTGTTGAGCCAGTGCTGGAGCGGGTCCTCTGAGCTGGCCGGGAAATGGCTCATCCCCACTTCTGCGTATCAGCAGAACTTCTCCAGCTCCTGCTCGGAATCTGGCAGGGACTTGGAGGGAAAGGCTCCTGTTCGGAGGGGGCTGTGAAGCTCTGGATGCTGGTTCCTACCAACTGCCTGTCCCGATCCACGTGCAGAGGGAATTCTTGAAGCCTGTGCTGGTGGAAGGTGCAACCTTTGCTGCACAGGAGGGTTTTGTAAATGATGTAATTGCAATAATTTGTATGTGAAATGGCCCTTCCTCCTGCTATAAATCTAGTCCAGCCAATTGAAATTCCAAATCTCTTCATAGGGGAATATGTTGAAAGAAAACCGGAGGCTGCAGAGCCGCCCGTGCTTGTAGGTTTCTACTTATCGCAAAATAATTTCCCACTGCTGTTTTCTAAACTGCTTTGACAGAAACAAAGCGGCAGGTCGGAGTGCTGGTTTCACTCAGCAGCAGCCGTGTGGAATTGCAGGTTTGACCTCATTTTATCCTCGGAGTATTTAGAGATTGCTTTCATGCCCAGGAACCATATGAGAAGAATATAGATTCCTTCCAGAGCACGTTGAACTTGGAAACAATAAGTGACCTCTAAAGTTGAATTCTATAGCCACAAGAATAAAGAATTTCTTTCTTTAGGAATGAAAGAAACAGGTTTTATATCAACACAAGAAGAACAGCTGCTCAACTAAATATAACCAATAAAGTGGAAATAGAAAAGCTGTTTCCAAATGATATCCTTTTGAAGAAATCATTACGCCATTTCTGAGATTCCCTTATGCTTCCATATCTGCATCGCTATCTAGCAGCGGAGGCTACAGAAGTGAAGGGATTTGATGGTCTGTTGTGCTCTTCCTCTGCAGACGCGTGCAGGCAGAGGGGAGCTGTGCCAGGTCTGTTAGTGGATTCAATACCAGGAAAAATGGGCAAACTTCCACTTAGACAATGCGATGCCCCAAGGGCATTTTCACAGAATAGGAGGGAAAGAAATAACCCGCTAGCTTCACACCACGAATGGCTGAGGTGGCTGGGGAAACAGCTCTGAGCAAACGTCACCAGTCCTCCTTTGTTTTGCCTATTTAATTATTATTCTTTTCTTCCATGTGGCTGTGAAGGTGCTGGGCAGAAGGAGGGACATGGGGAGCGTTGTCCCCATCAAACCGCAGCACTGAAGGCTGGTGGCCCACAGGGCCTGGGGTCCCCCCACTGTGGGTTTATGTGATTTGAGTGTTTTTAAACACCCAAATGTGTTTTATGTGGGTGTTTTTAAAAGGCTTGTCATCTCTTTCATGTGGCAGACGGGTTCCTGTCCTGATCTTGGAGGGGAGTGGCAGGAGGTTTGTGGGTCCTCCCCGTGCATGGGTTAGATCATGGTGTTGGCTCATCTCTGTAGCCCTGGGGTGGCTGTCCAACCCCCCGGGATGAAGTGGTTCATAAGAGAAGTTTTGCTTTTGTAAGTGCTTGTGGTCTTTCAGAGAGCAAATCTCCACATACAGCTAGAAGAGAAAGCTCCCACCCATGCCAACGGATCTTGGTTTTCTCACTGCTTAAAAAGGGTGGCTTTTGTGTGTATTTTGTGTATGATGGTCAGCTCACAATGAGGAGGAAGACTTCCCTGTTAGGATTAAAAACAGGGCCAAAAAAGGCACTGTGGTCGTGGCACTGCAATCCCGGGATGCTGTGCTGCTGTACCTGGGCTCAGCCCACGCTGCCGCTGTCCCCACCCTGCCCGGGGGCACAGAGATGGTCCTACCCCCCGGCCCGTACCTGCAGCCTTGGGAAGATATCCTCCAGAGCAGCTTTATTTCATGCTCTTTGAGGGAGCTCAGTAAGGAAGCTTGATTTCACAGAGTTTAACAAATTTTAAACAGATTATTGATGGAGAAAAGAATCCCCTCCCTGTGCTCTGACACCTTCTCCCTCCCTCTCCCTTGTCAAGAGCTGAGCTACAGCCATGCTCACTTGGATGTTGTGGACAATGGGAATAAAAAGCTGGAGAGGGAGAGAGTGTGGAGTGATGGAGATGTTTGTAAAGGCCCACCCAAGCTGGGGTACTGGAGGTATTTTGGGCTCAATGACCCCGCTCCGAGCGGTGCTGCCAAAATGAGGGGAATGAGTGGGAAATGGCGGCATTCTGAAAATACCTTGGTAACTGCAGGCTTTATGTGCCGCTAATTTAGAAAGGACTTTGCTGTTTCATCTCAGCTACTTGTGTCCTGGCTGGAAGGGCTCCTCTGCCAGGGCTTGGGCACCGTGCTGGGCTCAGACAGTGGGTTTCACTGGGCTTCCCAAGCACTTCACATCAGGCCACAAATGTGTATCCACAAGTTACCCGCCCTCAGCAACCGGGGGAACAGAAGCAGTTTCTGAGGCTAACAGGGAAAAAAATCTGTCTTGCTGAACAGAAGGTGATAGCCCTGAAGTAACAAGTGCACACGTCTAGATAAATAGATGAATACTGCAGGGGCCAAATGGTCTCTTCGACAGATGATGTGAAGATAGGGTTATAAAACCCACTCTCTCCCCCATAAGTACATACCTTGATTTAAATTAGGAATGGTGCCAGGAGCCATTACAGATTTAAACACGGCATTTTGCTGCCAGGTGCTACGATGTTTCCAGTGAGATCCAGAGACAGGGAATGGAAGTGCATGTTCTGCTGTCATTTCCCAGGCAAGGAGCCTGCACAACTTCGCAGCAGTGGTATAGCCGGGCATGGGCACAGCTCAGGGATGGCCGGGGCAGAGCTCTCCTGCTCTGGCTCCAACAAGAAATGCTGAAAATCCTGAAAAGCAGCAGTTTTTGTAGCCTTGGTACTGGGTCCCAGCCTGCAGAGACAGAAATCTCTCATTCTGAGTTACTTTGTGGCATGATGTAAACACAGATCTTTAGGTGTTTGAGCTGTTCTTCGCTGAACAGCAGGGAGTTAATTAATTAAGGATGGTGAAGTGCTACCCAGCTTGCTCACAGGACTCTTCTTCACAGGGTGCTCATGCCAAGGCACAGCCCCTTTCAGCTGCCGTCCCAGTCCCTGCCCCACAGGGCGCTGGAGCCAGCCAAGGGCTCCCCAGCAAAGCCTCCCTTGGCTGGTAGCAGGAGGGGTGGGGGGTTGTATCTGAGGTGGAAGCTCTTTAAGAGGAGAACTTGTTGTTAAAGCTGTTCCCAACCCACCAATGGCTTTTCTCTCAAACTGCTTCTACTTTGGGCTTCAGGTTTTGCTCTCTAACACTTTTTCTTTTCCTCAACATTTTTCTTTCACTTTCCCTGTGGTGGTAACACAAAATAAATGAGAGGAAGGAGGAGAGGAAGTTTAATATCAAAAAAGAAAACCATCAACTTGGAAAAAGAAAATAAAACATTGAAAAACTTGAAAGCTTTCATTTGGCTTTCTAAATAATAGAGGCAAGAAGCCCCAGAATAGCCCAGCTGAAAGGCTTGCACCTGGGAAAAAACCTTTAGAGACTCTGGGACCTCTGAAGGCAGAGCTGCTGGGGGCTTCCCAGGGCCTGTTCGATGGGCAGCGGGGTCCTGGCCCTGCCTGCACTGGCCTCCCCATCCCACAGCTCGGCTCCGGTGACGGTGGGTGCTAAAGCATTCCCTGCACGGAGAGGGAACGGTGCTTTAGCTCCCGCACTCTGTCAGAAACTTTAATCAGGTCTCCCCAGACATCCTAATTAATTTGTTCTGAGTGGAAATAAATGTCTCTAGACTTCCTTTGTCATTTTCAATCTCTTTTCAACTCCCATCTGTTTCCTTCATGGTCTGCGAACTAAAAAAGAAAGGTGTGGGGGGGAAACGGAAAGGAGATGATTTGAATTTTCCTTATTGAATGCAGTTACCGTAGTTAGGCTCTGGGGATCTCAGGGAAAGGTTGCACACGCCTCTGCTGAAATATAAACAGCTGTGGGAAATGCCCTTTAACTGTAAATGTTGCATGGAAGTCATTAATAATCTGGAGTTCCATTAGCTATCGCCAGATGTTAACTCCAGCGCTCCACGAGAGTAGCTGGAGGTCACCACCCGGCTGCGTGACGAGCAGCGCCCGGGCTGGCTTCTCTCCCGGCAGCACCGCGGGCTCGTCGTGCCCTGCTCCCCTTCCTCCCACAGCCCAGGGCTCTAGGGGGGACTAATGGGGACCCTTCTCTCTGGCAAGCACAGCACTGGTCTGGAGCAGTGCCGTGAATGCTGCCATCCTTGTGCAAGGGCACGGCACAAACGGGTGCTGGGAAAGGTTGGGGATGCTCTCCTCCTCATCCTTCTCATCCTCCTCCTCCCGTGGAGGAGCAGAAGTGCCCTGTGTCGAGCCAGAAGCACCCACTGCCCCAGATCTCTTCCCCATGTGCGTGGGGAAGGGTGGGAGCAGGAGGTGTGGGGGTGGCTGTGGAGCTATCCCTGCCATGGCTCACAGTCCCTGGATTCCAGAGCGGGATCCCCTCCGTTTGCAGGGCGGTGGAACAACTCTCAGAACTGCTGCAGGACAGCAATCCTTGTTTTGAAGACCTTGTTACAGAGAGATTAATTTGTGTTACTGATCTGTGTTTCAAGCTGAGCACTAAATGCCCCGGCAGGATCTGGGCAGTGATTAATTGTCTCAGAGCTTTGATTCAAAGAAAGCAAAAACTCACCAAAGCTGATGTTAAAAAGCAGAAATCCTTTTCTAGTGCAAGACAGGTGAATATTCAGCAAGAACTGGACATTTCAGGGCCAGCCAGGAGGAGGTCTCAGGGGAAACCTTCCCAGTGCCCAGAGCAGGTGATGTGCTGGTTTTGTGCCCAGCCCAGCCCCGTCCCAGTGCCGCCCAGCACACCCCGCTCGGTGCCTGGGGAGCCACAAATGCCACTCGAGAGCCTTCCCCGAGGCAGCGGGGCTGTGGGAAGGGCTGGCTCTCGCAGACGAGATCTGGGAAAGACAATCCAGTGCTGCAGGGCACTGAAAGAAGCCAATTACATGCACTTCCCCAGGAGACTCTGTTAATACCCAGGAAAAATTGAATCTGTTCAGGTCCTGGAAGCTCAAGATCATCTCTGATGCCATCACCACCAGCGTTTTCTGCACTGGAGATCACACATTAGAGGAGCTCCTCTGCTGATGGGCACTGGCCGCCTCTGCTCTCCAGCGTGTCCCTAGCAGACACCGTGGGCAGCGATCCGGGGTCACCCCCAGCACCGGCCGCCCATGGAATGAAGGTCTTTTTCCTCCTCTGCCGAAAATAACGTCAGTTATAAAATGGCCCGGCCGCTTCAGCTGGGGAACGAGCAGGTCATTATACCTAGCAGTTGATTTTCATAGCTTTTTTATATGGTGCATTAGCAGAGTAACAAACCCTGTTACGGTTTAATAAACCTTATTTCGGAGGGAAGAGCCTTGTTTCGGGGCTGGCTCATGCTCAAACGAGCAGGACAGCCAGCTCAGCTGCTCGCTCCAGAAGCTGGGAAGTGGAAGCTGAAAGCAAAAAGAGAACCATGAAGGGAGCAAAAAGCTCTTGCAAGGCAGGACTGCCCAGGCCTGGGCTTTCTCACAGCTCAGTGATGTGCATGTTCTTTGGGGACACAGGGAGGGGCAACGGCTGCAGGGGCAGCTCATGATGGAGCTGCCGATCGGGGCATCCCGGCTGCCCAGCTCCCTCCTGCTCACCGTGACCTTCTGTGTTGCTTTTATTCCTGGCAAAACAAATTTACTCTCCATGTAATTATAGAAAGAAAATAGTTTTGACCTCAGCTTCATACTTTTCAGCTTAATGTGTATAATTGCTTTGCCAGCCATTTATTACTGTCAACATTTCCCGTCAGGGGCAGTGGGGAGCAGCTGAGGGAGGGCACAGGGGATGGAGAGGTTGGAGGTGTGCAATAATAAAAAGCTGTTTACAATTGCATATTAACAATAGATATCGGCCCAGACTGAGGAAACATCCTTCTGTCCTCAGGCTCCAAGGGCTCACCGCGGGCACGGGTGGAAGCACAGGGGAGATCAATGTGAGTAGGTGCAGGGAGGCTGTGGTTGGGTCCCTGACCACTGTCCCCAAGTCCCTGGTCTCCAAGCGCACCCCCTGTGCCACCAAACTGGGCAAACCCACAGGAGGGCCCCCGTGACTGTCCCTGAACCACCGTTATTTAGCAACCAGTGGCAGCAAGCAAGATGTTTGCCATGGTGGTGGGGATGCGGGCTAGCAGTGGGCAAAGGGAGCGAGAACCAAACAGCTTTGCCCAGCAGCGTCCTCCCGAGAGCCGTTTACTGCCCACATGCTGAGGGTGAAAGAAGGAGCAGAGTCACAGCCGCGTTTGCATCGTGTGTGGTGCTGAGGTGCTGCGTACGAGCCCTTTGAGAGACGAGCTGCGATTGTCCTTGGCTCTGCGAACTGACCATCCCGTGGAAGCAGAGCAGTGTGGTGGGGGCCGTGTCCTGGCTGGTGCAGAGCGCGTGTTGAGGGGTGCTCTGCAGCACTGGGGGGCTGTGCTGGGGGCTCCGATGTGGGGCTGCAGCACCTGCCCTTGGTCTGCCTGTGGTTAGCTCCCCTCCTCACAGAGGTGCTGGGGGGCAAGTACATCCAACACTAATGAGTTATCGATTGGCAGATAATAGGAGTAGCTTTATTTCTAATGACTGGATTGCTTATTGATCACGTTCCCATGCCAGGGGTGGGAGGACCGAAGGTACACCGTGTGTCATTGCCATTAACACCCGTCTGGGCATCGCCCGCACTTGTGTCTGCAAAGGTGTGTGCTGGAGAAGAGTGCGTGCCCAGGACAGAGACCTGGGAGCCCGTAAATCCATCTGGGTTTAAGCATCATTAACAACGAAAGAAAAAACAACTGCTTAAGGTAATCCTGGTAACTGGAGGGAGGGGAGAGATGAAAAAGGGAACTCCCTGTGATGGACAGACAAAGCCTGGAAACCACCCAGTGCTGCAGCCCTTGGCACCCGCTGGGAACCCCAAAGGGCTGAAGTGAGAACCGGCCGCTGCTCAGTTCTCTATTTGCAAGGTGGAACAGAGTTCTTGCTCCGAGTTCTGGTGGCCAGGGAATTTGTGGAAATTGGCCAGGTAGAAGATGCAAGGGCTAAGTGCTGCTCGGTAGTACAAAGCGTTATAGGAAAATAGATTTTTTTCAAGTTATTAGCTACCCTTTTTCCTTTAACCCTGAGAGACTATGCAGATATCTAAGCTGTCATTAGAATTTGCATTTCAAAGTGATATATGCAAAAATAATCATACATTTCAGCCTTCACAATATTAGCAGATTAAAACAAATTGGCTCTGGGTCCTTGGCATTTATATCAAATTCATTCCGCCTTTCAGCTCCGCAGCACAAGAGGGAAGGGAAGAATATCCTGAGCTAAACTCTGTTCCGGGACAACTGCGGCACGAGCCCTCTCAGACAGTGCTCTTCGTGTGTGGCAGATGATGGTGAAAGGGAGAAGGTCCTCACCCACCCAAATGAGCCAGAGATGGTGCCTGGTGTGGGCAGGGGAGTGGGGGGTGATGAGGGAGACCTGGCCAAGACTCACCAAGGGACACAGGCTTCTCCAGCCTTTGCAAACCCAGACAGTAGCTCCCCAGCATCTCCTTGTCCCAGTCAGTTCATCGCTCCTGAGGCTGCCCGGCAGAGCCCCGGCAGAGCCCCGGCAGCACCGCTGAGCAGTGCCCGCCACCCTGCTCCCAGGGCTGTGCTCACTCTGGAGCCCGAGCTGCCTCCGCAGCCTGGCAGCTCCGACAGCCTCTGGCACGGCTGTATTTTGGCACATGGTGCTGAGCTGCCTTCCTGCCTCCTGCACTGTGTGTAGGATGTGTTGTTTCCTTATCTGCAGCAACCAAGACAGGCTGCTGAGCCCTTTCTAATGGCAGCTGAATTCAGAAGAGGATATTCCCTATTTGTCCATGATAAGCCTGGAAGTGTGGAGGGGAATGACAAGTGGTGGAACACTCAGGACTGCCAGCTCAGCTCTTCCTGCTCTGCTGCGTGTTGCCATATTGCAAGACCGTACCGAGATCCCCCTCTCTGGGCACAGCCAGTCCTGTACCTGCCTCCTCAGCCAGCTTAGACCTGCACAGAGGGTTCCTTTGGTGGCTTTTCCAGCCTCCTCCTCTTCTACACCTTGTCCTTGAAGCTACCACCAGCCTGAGCACCCTGAAATGGTCCTGCCTGCTCAAGCAAGCAGGGCTTAGCAAGGACTGCTGTTTGTGTAGTGGGCTGCAGCCTTCTGGTACAAGGCAAATTAACAATAGGGCAGTTGGCAGCTGAGTTACCCTTTACACTGTCTGTTATTGCTGGCCTCCACCTTGCCGTCTCCATCACCGCAGGGCAGCAAATCAGTTTCTAAGCAGGGCTGAGCAGCCTGCTCTGTGTGCAGAGCCTCGGGCTGGGCCACTGGAGCATATCCCGGTCCCTTCGTCGCCTTGGGTCTTGCCTGCACCATCTCATCCCATTCAGTTAATGTCTGCTCTTAGACTAACCGTACATCCAGAGCACCTGTGGGCGAGTTCCAGCTGAACAGGGCAGAGCTCCTTGGTCACACTCAACCCCAGGGAGGAAAAGGAGGGAGTTACACTGAATCGAGCCCTTCCCCGCAAAGCAGACTGCCGGAGGGAATGAAAAAAGAACCCAGGGATGTCGGCTGTGTGCTTCTGAACGCACTGCTTGGGCTGTGCTAATCACACACACAGCCAAGCCCCAGGAGCTGAAGAAAAGGCTCTGGCATCCGCCGGGTCACCCGCTGCTGCCGGTCTAATAGCTCTGACACGGCTCAGGCCTGCTGAGATGCTCACAAGCTGTGCAGAAAGCGTCTCTGGCAATCCTTATGGGCGCCGAGTTCATTCAGAAAACACAGAGTTGGGTTGCTCACGTTCACTGTAGAGTAAACCACACACCCGGTGTTTAATAATTCAAGAGCTGAGAAGAATAATTATAAATATTTAAAGGCTCCGGATCTGAGATGAGTTTGGAATGGCGGTGCCCCTGTGCCCCTCTGCTTTGCCATCACTTCCTTCCCCTTCGCCAGCCCGCTCTCCAAACACGGCTTTTAACTCCGGCAGCAACAGGAGGCATCTCTGTGCCCAGCCCCGCGGGCCTGGCAAGCCTTTCTCTTCTGCATTAAGAAACTGAATTGCCTCTGAAATGGTTTGAGACCTGAAGGTTTTCGCAAGGATAATGGGTTTTAATTCTACAGGGATGCAAGATGTATGTGAATGGCGTCTTTCCTGTGCTGTAACTCCAGGCCAGGTCTAGGACTTCTGGGCTCTGCTGGTTCCTTTCCCTGGATCTGCTGCACGATGCCCTTCAGCGAACCTGCTGAGTCCATGGCACATGGGAATTCCCAGGCTTGTGAAGAGCTGCCAGCCACGACCTGTCCCTCCACGGTGAGCTGCCTGCGGTAAGGAGAGGGCAGGGAGCAGAGGGGGACGTGGGGGTCCACCCCCAACTCTGCTACCCCTCACTGCACTCTGGTTTTGTCACTGTCTTCAGGGTGACACGCAGCAGCAGCATCCCGTCCTTGTCCTTGTCCTTCAGCAACCACAAGCGTGGCTGTGAATGCTTCAGCTTGTTCTGGAGATGCCAGACCCTGATGCACACATCTCAGAGATGCAACCAGGAATTGCTGACTACCACTGGGAGCAGAAACAGACCTGGGCAGGGCTGTGGAAGGTTAAAGAGAGAAAAACACAGGCAGTGGAACTCGCAGCACTGCTCAGGATCTCAGTGAGAACTTGACCTTCATCACTTTAACTCCTTCAGTCATCTTGACAAGCTGGATTGATCGGGTTTGCAAGTGAAGCCGGGACTCCCAGGCTGACATTTCCAAGGCACTTGTGGCTGAACAAGCGCGGGCGGCAGCCAGCTCTGAGGCCCCCCAGCCTCTGCCAGTGCTGCCCACAGCGCTGTGGGACCCAGCCCTTGTCCTCGGCTCTGCCACCACAGGGTCTGCACAGGCAGAGGAGTCGGCAGCGCCCGGAGCATATGGCCAGGAAAGATGAGTTGTCTTCTGCAGTGTGAGGATAAATAGGGACAAAACTGCTATCTGTCAGAATTCCCCCTGCATCTACATCGAAAGTGTCTCATGTCCTCACTTCTGTGGATGGATATGGCCACATCAGTGCAAACCTTGAAATGTCAGTGATTTCTGAGGGCTTTGCCATCCTTTGGTGAAAGAGCAGCCTGAGCTATTGGCTGGAAAGCCCACGGAGGAGGACCCGAGATGTGTTTGGACACAGAGGAAATCAAATGGCTTTAAGACAGGAAAACAATCCTGCTAAAAGGCTACGGCACAGAGCGAGATTTTGGGGCACAAAACCTTTGCTCAGGCCACAACAAACCGCTGTTCGATAGGAAGAAATTCCTTCCCCTCTCTCATCAGATCTGATTGCATAATCCAGTTAAAAGAAGTGTACTTTCTTCATTCTGATTAGCACCAGCCAGCCAGCGTGCAAATGCCACCAGCCCCACACTTCGCCACTTCCCAGTCTAGTTACCAGTGAAGAAGGCTGGGGACGAGCAGCAAGCCCGAGTGCTGGTCGCTGCGCTCCCTTCTCCAGCGCAGGGCCGAGATCAGACATTAATGCTCCGGGCACCAGAGGTCTCCTTCGGCTTGCGGCCAAATCAAATACTGTTCATATAACTTATTTAACTTGGCATTTGGTTACAGCCGCCGTGGAACAGTATCCAGCTAATGACGGGGTCTTGTTTCGCTTGCAAACAGAGCTGGTTTCTGTGCAGCGAGCTTTCCCAAGGCGAGCCGAGTCGGGGAGCCAGGGGCAGAGGGAAGCAGGACTCGGGAGGGAAAACACACCCCAAGCCACGGCACCTCGGGGCACTGCTGAGCGATGTGTGCAGGGGCACACCCAGCCCTGCCAGCGCGCTCGGGGTCCAGGCTTGCCCCAGCACCCAGTCCTTGCCAGCCCAGCCTTTGGCAGGTGTGATGCTTGGCCGCGGCACCTTGGCCTGCCTTGATTTCCCCTCGGAAGGAGGCAGGAGCTCTCCATGGCTCTGCCGCTCTCCAAAATGCCCCCTGCATCCCTCCCACCTGCTCCTCCTTGGGCTAAGCATGGATTAGCAGGAATCTTCCCTCTTGCTTGGGAGGATTAAACGTGTTATCCCCCTGCAGTCATTATGGATTCAGCTTATACTTTTCATTATAAAAAGCAGCTTTTATTTTTGAAACATCTCTTTTTCAGCCCTTCAGAGGGGGGTTCCAGCCATGCCCTTGGGGAAGCCAGAGCCTCTGGGAACCACTTTCTCTCTGCTCCAGTGCCAGCAAGGTTCTGGGTCTGGACAGGCTGATCCTGCCAGTCAGGCCACCTTCTGCAGAGCATCTCCCTGCTGCTGCACCACGCCCTGGCCAGACCCCACACGGGGCTCGTAGGCACCAGCCAGGCTGGGGAGCTGCTGTAGCATCCGGCTACACCCGTTACCACCCTGAAAAGGAGCCTTCACCCCCTCTGTAAAGCCTCTGTAGGTGGCAGGTTGCAGAAGGCAGCCCCACGGCAGTGGAACTCATTGTCTCTACGAGCTCTGTGTGCTGGGGGTACCCCAGCAGGATACTTGGGAGCGTACCAGAGACATTGATTTTCCTTCCCAGGAGCAGGCTGGGAGCTGTGCATTAACTGCTGCTAAGCATCTATAAATAGAGGGAAAGCAATTTTCCCTGTGGCTTCTGCTGTGGGGCTGCGTGGCCGGGCAGGCAGCGCGCTGTGCCAGCCCTGCTGCGGCAGGACGGGGTCAGGGCAGCGACGATGCTCCTTCCTGGGCAGGGGAGGAGGAGGGAGGCAGTGGTGGAGCTTGGCAGGCATATTCCTGACTGCACAATTAGCAATGAACTACTCCCTAATGATTGTTATAAAGTTTTAAACCAGCTAATGGGTCCTGGGAAGAAGAAGTTCATTGAAAGTACAAAGCATAAAAGAGCAAACACAAGCTGTGACATTTTAAATGAGAAGGCAAGAACCAGTCTCTCTGCAAGTGATTATGGAATTATAGTACTGCCGCAGTTATCCGTTAGCCGGGGATGTGCTGGGAATGCAAAGCCAGGGCGGCGTGTTCAGCTTCCTGGTGCCGGGGGCTGCCTCGTGTGGGGGCACTGTGCCAACAATCAGGGCTGCCCACAGGGAACCAAACCTCCCGGACCCCCAGGGATGCCCTGCGTGACACTCCGCAGCAGGGGGGGGTCTGGGGACCTAGCTGTGCTTCTGCCCAGCAATATTCCCTCTTTTCCCAGCCTGCACCAGGGAGCCAGGGATACTGGAGCAGTCAGTGCCTGTGCAGTTCCCCATGCCTGCCTACCCAGCCTCTCACCTCCCCGGCACCTGGAGCCTGAAGCCATGTCTAAGAATGGTGACAAGGGGACACTGTCCCTGTGGGGTGGGCTCCCATTGGGGCATGGCTGCGCCGAGACCAGCCCTGGGCCGCCAGCCCTGCTCCCTGGCACTGAAGCAGGAACTCCCTCCTTAGCCCAGCACAGCACAGGAGCCGGTGTCACTTTGGCCCACAGATGTTCTCCAGAGTCTGCAATTTCTACTGCTTCCATCACAACCCAACACCTCATGCTCTGCCAAACCGCATTGTGCCATCGTGTCAGTATGAGCAGCTCCTTCCCGGGCTTCAGGCATGTGTGTTTGTCTGCAGACGGGCACCCGGGCACTCCCTTTCCCTGCAAGGCTGCAGCCCTGATCTGGAGAATAACGTGGCAGAAGCTGGTGGTCCAGCAGCCCCAGGGCTGAGGGCTGCTGGCCAGAGCAGGACCCCACCTCGGCTCTGCTCTCCAACGGGTCACAAGGAGGGAGCTGGGTGATGCTCAGTGGTACCCGCAGAAGCCTCCCGGCCCCTGCCTCGCCCCGTGCCCGCAGCTGCCAGGGGGATGCAGCGTAGGGCTGGGGATGTCCCACGGGACAACAGAGACATGTCAATAACCCAGCATGTGCCAAACCTGCTGGAGGGACAAGGCAAAGAAGAAGGATTAAAAGCTTTCATTAGATTAATGTGCTGTGGCTTTTTAAATTAGGAAATATTAATGTGGAAATAATAGGGAAGTGTGTGGGTTATTTTTCATTCCCCTCAGCAGGACATAAGGGAAGAGAGGGCTGAGGGAGCGCTGCTGCCAGAGGAGTTTGTGTTGCCCTGGGTTCATCCTCACTTGGGGCCTGGGGGGTGAAAGCCGTGGTGGGGCTGTGCATGGGCACACACCAGCCCCAGAGGGGCTCTAAGGGACACTGGCTTTGGGGATCAGTGCCTAAGCTGGCACTCATGGAGATAAGAAGTCTTCCCACCAGGTCCTGGCTGCCCACCAAGGCTCCCATGCCCCTTTGGCAGAGAGTCTCTGCCTGCCATGAGACCCCACAGCCCCCGACATCTGCCCTGCCCCACAGCCCCCCAAAACCCTCCTGCGAAGCACTGCTAAAGTTTACACCTTCCTCTTTCATTTATGACTTTCATTCCACTTTCTGCTGACTCTCTGATGGCACCACTCCAATTTAATTAAGTAAATAAATAAAGTGATTAATTTAGATGCCATGGACTCTTCTGCAAGTCCTGGCTGCAGGCTGGGCAGGAGATTCCCTGGTCCTGCCCATCCCACGGTCCCCCCCCCCGTGTCAGACTGTGTCTCTCGTGGGCTCAGCATGGAGACCCACGTGCTCCGGACTGTGGGTAAGGGGGAGGGGGTGAGGCCATGCCTCATGCGAGCAGCCATCCAGCATCCCAGGCTCCAACAACTGCTAGAGAAGCTGGACCATGAGGACAGGAGCAAACAAAGTCCGTTTGTGGATACAAAACAGGCTAAGCAGCGTTTTCCCACATAGTTTTGATGCAGAACCTTTCTTTAATACGGTTCAGAAGACAATGTGAAATAACTCTACTGGTATCTAATTATCTTTGCTAGTGACCCAGCACTCCCAAATATTCTGGCACATTGTGGGGTTCCCCTCAACGTGTTATTTCCAAGCAGCCACGAAATCACACAGGATTACAAAGTCCCCTGCTTCGATGGAAACACTTCCTACTTGGGAGGTTTCTGCAGGGAACAGAGACAAAAACGCTTTAGTGTGTCAGTGATTAGGAAGAATATTCCTTAGTCAAAGGGTAAATTCATTTATTGCCTGCAAAGAGCACACACAGCCCAGGAGTATGGCGAGATCAGTCTCTGAGGTACTGGAGAAGAGATAAAGCAGGTATATGGAGATAAAGCTAATTAAATGGAGATTCATGGATACAAAGAAAGACTAAAGAAGGTGCCTTATCTGGTGATGAGGGCAGAGGGATTGAGGACACCTGGCTTCTAATCACAATCCTCCCCTCAATGTTTTGTAGCCCAGGGCGAGTCACTTAATTCCCTTTTTTTTGCCATATAACCCTGTGTTAAGATAAACCATCCAGCTATTTACATGCTCTGCAGCATTTCTGAAGCTTAGAAATGTCTGGAACTGTTTTGAGATCCCACATCATTGTGCAGGCACTGGACAGCCAGGACCACCAAGTCCCACCACAGGCACATCCCACAGCACCCACCAAATCCCACCACAGGCACATCCCACATCCCTGAGCTCCCACCACAGGCACATCCCACATCCCCCAGCACCCACACCCTCGTCCGCAGCTCTGGGAGCAAGCCGGAGCCTCCACCTCTCCCCCTGACAGCTCTCTGCAGCGATTTGGGTTTGACTGATGGGACATCTGGCATTTCTGCACCTCCTCTTGCCCTTTTGGCAGCAGAACCGTCACCAGCAGCTGCAATTTCACCCTGGGGGAGGCTGGAGAGAGAACTGTCCTTCACAGCTGGGGACAGGCAGCGAGGAGCAAACCCGGCCGGTGCTCGGCGCAGGCATGGGCTCATCAGCAGGAGGATTTTGGGGAAAAATGCAATAATATTTAGGATATTAAACAAATCGCAGCCCACAGCTAGTGGTAAAGGTAGCAAAAAGAAGATCAATATGATGGCTAATGGATACAGAAGGGTAATTTCATTGGGTATTGTGTTTGATAAATTATTTGTAAAGTTAAGCACACAATGGAAGGATTGCAGGCCTGCCTGCTCGGGAGGTAAATGAGGCAGCGGCACAGAGCGAGCCCAGGTGATTAATGGTTGTAAGCGCCATTGTTTGCTAAACTGACAGGTCGCTGAGAGTAGAAGTAAAGCTGGAATATTTTTAATTGGGTTTTATGTGTGTCTCCCTGTTTGGAACCACTTTGAGAGCAGGTCTCTATTTGAGACGGGGTCAGCATGCAGGGCTGCGGTCACAGGCATCGTCCCTGCAGCACATCACAGCCCAAGAAGATGTGGCAGAGGCTGGCGCAGGGTCCCACCCGCCCGTGGTGACCCCCCCGGCCTGACCTGACTGAGGAGCAGGGCAAGGCTCTGCCCAGCAAACCTTCAAATGAAAGCACTGTAAGTGAACTGCTGCTGAGTGAGCTTTGTGCTCATACAGTTGGATTTAGTGTGTAATGAACAACTATATGGATTTACATTCCAAATTAACTTTGGAAAATGTATAGTAGTCTGTTGGTTGCCTAAAACATGTAACAGTTCTTTGGTCTCACAGTTAAACCCAGGAAAATACTGCTGTTACTAAAAAAAGGCTACTTTGGGAATCTGAGCGCCAATTGAATTTAAATGCTGACACATTTTCCTTACAACTTTTCCTATTATTTAAAAATTACTCCCGTTGAGTTCACCTGACTGGGACAGTGGCCACTGACATGTTGGGGCAGCCTCGTGCCCCCGCACACGGACACGTGTGGATGAAAGCGATGCTGATCTAACAAGTGATCTTTTTAAAAATGCAGAAGATTCTTTCTCGGTAAGGACTAGGCAGAAGACAAGAGATGGCAGCTTTCTCCACCCTGCTTTGCTTATGTCCTGAGCCAGGGCAGGATATGCTCCTTAGCCTGTTATTTTAAGCCTTATTTATGTAAATCCATGATGAAAGCACGTGTGATGACCGTGGAGAGCATGTGGGCACCAGCAATGCAGCCGTGGTTTCTTTCCTCCTGTTTCCTGCAGCAGTGACGGCTCTGAATCACAAACCATCACCTGGAGCAGCCTCTTCGTCCCCTTCGGCTGCCTTTTTCTTCTCCATCCTCCTCCTTTCTTCCCCATGAGCCTCTTGCCCTTGTCCACCCTGGCTGGCTGCTCTTCAGACATGGCTGCTCCTTTCCACTTCTCCGGGCGCAGGCTCCAGGCTGTCATGGTCCTGGGCAAATCAAGCAGGAGCAGAAGGGCAGTTTTTTGTGTGCAGCTTCTGTGGATGCTGGAAGGAGACCAGCCACCCCCGCCTGGGACCGGTAATTGCAGCCAAAGAGTTTGGGACTAATGAAAGAAGTGATGAGGTCTCACAATGACCAAGTCTGAATGGAGTGGTTTCTGGCACCCTTTCAAATTGATTTTAAATATGAACTCCCTTTAATCCTCCTCCCTATCTCATTCCCTACATCGCTGATTCCTCATCAAACAGTTTAAATTAATTTAAGCCTGCCATTCTCTGCCCTGTTATCTTCCCCCCCTCATTTATGAATTTTAAATCAACTTGTTAACAACCTACTTAGTTGCATAATTTTACTGTAATAATCCATGCCCCTGGCCGATTGCATATTAATTCTGGAGACAATGTGCTCTGCAGCTGATGGCACAGCAAGCTCACAGCCGTGCTCTCACTGCCGGCGCTGGCCACAGTGCCAGGAAAACGCCTTTGGACAGACCAGGAGCCTGGTGGCCACCAGGACTTGGGCTGCTGGTACTCTGCCTGTGCTCCACAGCCCAGCCCATTCCCACCATGCTGGGGCCGCAGACCCCATGGCCAGGGCAGGCAGGAGCGAGGGGCCGTGGCCTGGCACTGTGTGGGGACACGGGGGACAGGGTGTCTGTGCTCTGGGCAGGCGGCCGTGCCACCCCTTCCCCTCCGCGCCGACACGCGCGGTCTCTGTTCATCCTCACAGCCCAGCAGCTCCAGAGCAAGCTGCGACACAGACAAGTCCTGTTTCCGAGATGGAAATGGAAGATACAATCTATAAATCATTTCCTAAGGGTTATGATAATGGGTTATTGATTAATAGGAGAGGGTAGAGAAAACATAGGAAGCGCTGGAGGTCATAAATCCTGTAAATGAGGTAACCCTGTGTGTGCTGAGTGATGTGAGCTGTGTGCTCAGGTCCTCGCGTGGCAGCAGCTGGATTTCCTGCCTTAGTGAAGTTGTAACTCTCACCAGCATCAGGACCAGGCTCCGCGCAGCCATCCCCATCGTGCAGCACAGGCTTGCCCCGAGCTCTGAGGAAAGGCTGCAGGAACAGCAATGGTGTGGTCCCCTCACCTCCACAGGTGAAGGTCACTTCAGTGAGATGCTCAGAGGAGCCCTTTCTCTCAGCTCCTCTGCTTTCCATCCCAGTGAGGTTTAATTCCCCTCAGCTCCTACACTTTGCTTTCATATGTGCTTTCTTGTCCCTCTTAAGTCATCAAAAGCAGCATTTCTTTATTTGACCACACTAGGCATTAATCCTACTTTTTCAACTTCCATGGATGCATGCTGAGAGTGCTGCTGTTATTTTTCCTCCTTTCTTTGTTTTTTTTTTTAATTTCATGGCTAAAGAAAAGCCGTCCATTACCTCCAACAGCAAGTTAGCCAGAGAACTGCCATGAGCGGTGTGTTTCACCTTAACTACAGAACATCTCCACTCTTCCCGAAGAGCTGGTGACTCGTGGCTGCTGGTGACAGTACGTGGCCAGTGACTGCCCAGCACTGCTGGCCTCAGCCCTGGCTCCGGGGGCTGCCCAGCCTGCCCTGCCACTAGCCCCACACCAAGGACCCCCCCAGAGCTGCTGTTCAGCACCAGGCACTTACGGGTACCCAGGGTGAGGACACCCGAGGGCGATGGCAGCATCCCCGAGCAGCATCCCGGGAGCAGCATCCCAGAGCAGCATCCCCGAGCAGCATCCTGGACCAGCATCCCGGAGCAGCATTCCCGGAGCAGCATCCCAGAGCAGCATCCTGGAGCAGGATCCCTGGAGCAGCATCCCAGAGCAGCATCCTGGAGCAGGATCCCGGGAGCAGCATCCCGGCGCCCGGCTCCCGCGGCCGCGCAGTGCCCTCTCGTGCCTCCGCCGGGAAGGGCGGCGGGAGCGGCGGGAGCGGCGGNCTGAGGGAGGTGAAGGAAGTGGGGGTGAAGGGCCCCGAGGCCGGGGCTGCGCACCCCCGCGCCCCCGGCCGGACCCTGCCCGGTGCCCAGCTCCAGGCAGCACCCACCGGAGCAGTCAGCACGGGCACCGGGAACTTTTCCTCTCCCGCAGAGAGCAGGTGGCTGGTGCAGGGGCTGTTCACTTCGCCGTCGAAGTGGTGATGTCACCAAGGAGCAATTCCTGGGGGACTCGTGTCCTTGTGGCCGTTCCCTCTTAGCCCCAGCACCGTGGAGATGCTGCTCTGCCCGCCCGGCCCATCGCGGGCAAACAGCCCCAGACACCATCCTGGGACTCCCCCAATAACCAGTGACAACGAGGCTTCACGGGGCGATGGGCAGGAGGTGCTGCAAAGAGCTCAGGTGGCTGCCAAGACAGGGTGGTGTCAGGGGGTGATGCCACGATGAGCTCTGCACCTGCCCCCCATGCCCATGCCCACAGCAGGAACATCCACAGGCGGGTGCTCGGGGTGCGGCGCTGCTCCCCAAAAGCTGCTGCAGGGTTTGGGACCGTGCCCAGCGCCAGACCAGGGTCCGTGCCAGGACATGGTGCCCTAAAACTTCTCAGCCATTTCCTAAGCTTGGGGCTGGTCTGCATCTAGCAGCAGGAACTGTTCTGGGTGAGACCAAGTGTTTTATTTACTGACACATCAGTCCCTCGCTGCGCTGCTCTCTGGCCCCGGCCACAGCCCGAAGCCCCGTCACCATCTGTCCGTCACCAACTGACCACAGCTCTGCCCAGGCCCCTGCTGGCAAACGCTTCCTAAACCCGCCGGGTGCCCGCGGGCTGCTCCAGCCGCAGCGACTGCACACTGGCACAGTGTGCCAGTGCCAGGCCACAGGTCCGTGCCAGGCAGAGCCGGGCCCCACAGCTGGGGATGCTGAGGATGCCGGGGGTGCTGAGGATGCTGGGGGTGCTGGGGATGCTGAGGATGCTCCTGCAGCTCCTGCTGCCAGTGCAGGACCAAGCTCTCCACCAGCAGCTTCTCCTCCCGCCCCCAGTGAGCTGGGGTGGATCAAGGGATTAACCTCCGGGATGTCTCTGGGAAGGGGATAATCATCAGCCCGTTTGCTGCAGTCTCAATTGAAAGCTGGGTAAATCTGCTCCCTCCAAGCAGATAAAAGCAATGAAGATATCAGAGATGTGACACGCCGCAGTGTGGGACTTGACTCCTCATTACTGAGTCATCCGGCTGCAGAATTGATTCCATCTTCACACGGTTTATTGCAGTTCAAAGCCTGCTTAGGTTCCCCGTTCCATTGTCAGCGGGCTGCTCCTGAGACACATCAAAGGAAGGGGAGCTGTGGAGGGGTCAGCGGGGGTCAGCAGGGGCCAGGGCTGCGCAGCCGAACGCGGAAGCAGCTCGGGATCTGGGCTGAGGAGCCACCGTGACCCCGGCTGCTCCCCCTGGCTCTGCTGCCCCATAAGCTCACAGCCTGATGGGGAAAGGAGGAAAATGAGACACTGATCTGTAATCGCAAACAAATTCACAAAAACAGCCTCATTCTTATGTGTAACATGCGGCCTCTAATTAAATTTTAAACGTTTCATTTTCTGTTTTTTCCCCCCTAGTTTTCCACAGACGGTAATTAGCTATCTTTTTTTCAGTGGGTACATAATTAATTAATACTTTGTTAATCTTGGCCAGGATCATACTGTTTTGATTTTCTCAGTATTAATCTTTTCCCAGCACGGTTACTCCCCAGTCTCGTGCCGGAGCCGCGGGTGCAGGCAGGCCGGGGTAACGGGGCACAGCCCCGCCTGCAGTCCCCAGACGCCGGGGGCTCCATCCCTGCTCCCACCCACTCCCTCTCAAAATGCACCAGCCTCTCCACACCCTGCCAGCACCATGTCCCCACACCCACCTCGTCCGCCCGTGCAGGAACGGGCTCCAGAAGGGATGGTAGAGCTGGGGATGCAGCATCCAGCCCCCTGGATGCTCGTGGGCTGTGGGGGACGAAGGGCGCGGGTGTGGGTGCTGCTGGGGAGCGGGGCTCCGGGGGGGTGGTTGCCACGAGAGGGTGCTCATGGAACTGGATCTGATGCTGGACTGACTGTGCAGAGCTGTGCATGGCAAGGAGAGGGCCTCCCAGCAGCCTCCTGCCTGCACTGCTCCTGCCTGCACCTCTCGCAGCAGCCCACGGCCACTCAAAGGCCACCTCCCTACAAAGATTTGGGTGGTGGGTCTGCCCTTTCCATGGGCTGGCTCTCACCTCCCCAGGAGCATTGCAGCACGGTGCAAGAGCCCAGTCTGCCCCTGCCCAGAGCACCAGCTGCTCGATGTCTCCATCAGCGCAGAGAGGGTCCTGGCACGGCACTGGGCCCCATCCCCTCGCTCTGGGGCTGAGGGACCCACCCTGACCCCCACCCCTTCCACATATGGGGATGGTTCCTGCCCACTGCAGCACTGATGCTTCACCAGTTCTCACACAAGAAGTGTTTCTCCTGGTCTGCAGGACTGTGTCCTTGTGGTGCAGCCTGCACCGCGCGTCCCTGGACCGTGGGGCTATTCTTCAAGCTGCACCTGAGTAACGCGAGAGCTCCACAATCTGCGTGAAGCAGAACAAAGGTCCCGGGTCCACCCAGGGAAAAATCCCGGGCAAAGTGCAGCAGAGCTTGTCCTTGGTGGTGTTTGCAGTGAGCGTGGCCCCACTGCCCCACGGGAGCCGCTCCGGGCGTGCGCTGTGCCCAGGCACCGGGCAGTGGCCGAGCATCGCCCATCCCCCTGCAAGGGCTCCACGACACCGGCAAAGGGCTCTCATTAACTGAATATAATGTGCAGTGAAAATAATTGATGATCGTCTTGTAGCAATTGATTTTCTGCCTCCCATAATGCTGCTTAGCTCATGCGTTACGGGGCTGTTGCTTTTCCCTGCAGTGTCCAGCAGCGAAGGCTGAGCTCACGGCTGTGGCCATGGCCCAGCCCTGCCCGTCTGCCCCATGACGCAGACAGGGTGTCCAGCCTCAAGGCCAAACTGGGGTGCTCACTGCACTCATACTGGGGCATGAGCCCAGAGCCAGCTCTGTCCCATTGGTGGCCGGAGGAGGAGGAGGAGGAAGGCTTCCCTGAGGGCCAGGAGCTCCTCCTGCGGGTTCCTCTGCTCCTCAGCGGCAAGCTGGGGGTCTGGGTGATGCTGGAGGAAGCGTCTCCACAGCCATGGCTCATCCCACAGCCTCTGTGGGAGCAGAGGTGGGTGCTGGGGGCTGTGGCCATCCCTGTGCACCCGTCTGCAGCGAGGTGGCAGCTGGCAACGGCCACATGGATGGCACCAGCAGCCCCCCCACTTCTCCTTGCCCTTGTCCCAGCCAGGGTGGGCAGCTGCTGCCTCCTGCCCAGCTGTGGGACAGACTGGCCTTTCCCTTCCCCAGCTCTATCTCAGCATTGCCCAGCCAGCACGGGCGGCTGGGAACGGCAGCAGTTGTTTGCAGAGCTCGGCCGGAGCTGCACACTCAGCAGAACCCAAATCTCCCGAAAAAACTGAATAAACTCCCCTGGCGGAGCGGGAGCCAGGCAAGGACCCAGATCCCCTCCTCATGCTTGTCACATGAATGGGCTCGCGCAGGGAAGGGGATTGAGCCGCATTGTGGGGAGGATTAGGCTGTTTCAGGAGCCCGAAGCGTCTCCGCACGCAGAGCTGCTGGGGGCTGCCCTCTCCAGACCCTCACGGCTCTGTGGGCATCAGGGCAGGAGCCTCCTGCCCCATAGAAAGGGGAAAAAGCCCAGGGCACCCAGGGGAGCACTTGGGCAGCTCCCCAAGAGGCGGTGGGTCAGTGGGTGGAGGATGCCCCAATGCCAAGGCAGAGGCAGCTCCCCCCAGCCCACAACCCCTGCACCCACAGTGGGTCACCCGATGACCTCCCCACATTCCCTGTTTTAGGGGGTTTGGGGGATAAGGGAAGGAAGGTGGGCAGCCAGCAGCCCAGCTCCCCCTGGCACCGTTACCAGCCTGAGCTGCCGCCGGCAGCGGTTCCCAGACGGCGGCTGGAGTGACTGCCCGCTCCCCCGGGACCCCCCCGGCTGCTGCTGAGCATTTCTGGCCGGCGAGCTCAGATCTTTGGGAAAACAAACTGCACGTGAATTAGCTCCCAAGTATTTCCTCAATTCTGCCCGCTATGAAGAGAATTTTATTTTGCTACCCGCAGGAGGAAGGAAGGGGGCCTTGCGCAAAGGAAATCTGTGCAATAACTCGGGGGCCGGCTTTGCAGCACTGCATCGGCAGGGGCTGGCCGGCAGTGCCCACACCAGACCCCTTGGCCTGGGCAGGGGGGAGCACCCAGGTCCCCACGAGCTTTCTGGGGCCCTCCACAGAGGTATCTGCTCAGCAGTTCCCAGCCTGCTCTGGTTACACGGTGCCCCGGGTTCAGCTCCAGGGTGTCCCTGGGACACAGGTTCAGCTCACAGGGTATCCTTGGGACATGGACTCTCCAGAGCATCGCCCCGAAGGCACCAAGGGCAGGTTTGAGCATCCACCACCCGCTCACCCAACACCATGGCAAGAGCCAGAGCTCCCACCACTTACACCCCACCCCACAGCTTATTTTAGCTCCCCATGGAGCCCATCAGTGCTCTGGTATCTCCCAGCACTGCAGATACCTTTGCTCACAGAAATAACGTGACTAAATATAGTCCTGCTCCTTCTGCGAGCCGAGACAGCCCCTGCCTGGCCAGGCTGCCGTGGGAGGAGGTTTTGCTGCAGGGCAGAGTTCGGAGCCTGCCGCGGTGCCAGCCCTGCCGCGGCACGCAGCGAGGCCCCACGCTCTGCCTGCACAGGCAGACAATTATATGACGTTTGGACTGAGTCACTTTATAGCCCAAGATAGGGCAAGAGCTTCTCCTCCTGCAGCCCCAGGCGCACCCCTCTCCTTACCCTGCCCTTTCAGTGCACTGTGGTGGCACCGGAGCCTGGTGCCCAGGGAGGGTGGGCACCAGCAGCGCCGGGGCTGAGCACATCCCTCACTGCAGAGGACAACAGCTCTTCTCAGCACAGACCCCCGCCTGCAGCCCCCCAACCAGTGACCCCACCAGCGGGGGAGGCTGAGCCCTAGTGGAGACCACCCCGGGCAGAGGGGAGCGGGCAGGGCTGGCAGCTGGTCTGTACCTACAAGAACCAGGGAGAGGGGAGCAGCTCCTCAGGCAACGCGAACCCGTTACTGCAGCTACAGCAGAGACTCCATTTACAAAAATACAGTTACTTGGCTTCACAGCACCACAGCTCAGCGCTGCACAAAACCCTTTTGTACAAAATACTGTTGCAGCCACGGGAGCACACGGAGAATGGGCACGGTGCAGGGCCTGACCCTGCCCAGGGCTCCGGGACCGCTCCATCGGCAAGAGCTTCATTTACCCTCTGGTTTGGTTTCAGCCACCATCAGTGCTGGGCCCCGGCTGAGCACAGCAGCGGCCCTGCTCAGCTCATGGACAGCAGGAGAGTCTGCCCAGCACTTGGGAAACAGAGGTTTAAGTGTGTGTCCATCCCCCTCCCGAAGAAGAGGGGGCATCCACAGCATCCTGTAAAGAGGGACAGGGGAACAGAAATGCCTCTCAAACCAGAGTGCCTGGAGACACTCAGCTGTGGCCATCCCAAACCCCGACCAAAGCCTCCTCTTGCAGCTGAAGAGGTGGGAAAGGGGCATCTCACCCTCGCTGGATGGGGACCAGCTTCCACACAGCCAGCAGGACCCGCTCAGCAGGAGCCTCGTGCTGCTGGAGCAGCTCTGCCAGGCTGCCACAGCCCCTCTCACCCCTCCCCAAAACTGACCCTGAATACACGTCATGCAGCACACAGCACCGTCACTCTAGGAAAGAAGTTCAACATTTGATGGGTAAATTGTAAAAAACAAACACCAAACAAGTTTATTTGAAAAAACTCAGCCTCTTACATGTTTTCTGATCAACATCTACTAGAACTTGAGAGCCATTAACCTGCTCCACGTACGTTGAGATATTTTCCAACACTAAAAAATAAAAAATAAATACGTACAAATTCTTTCCTCCCCCTTACATGTCCTAGATGTGAGTGGTTAGGCATCCACCACCTTAAGATCTCAGTTGAACAGAAGCAAGTAAAAGAGGTTTTTCTAAGAGATAAAAGAGCAAAAGCAGAAGGCCTGTCTCAGGGATGTACCATCTCCATCCAGCCCCTCCGCTCTGCAGAGAATGCCCATCTGGGTGGGACAGACAGGCGCAGGGATGCTCTGGTGGAAGCCCACCCACGGGGGGAACAGGGCAGGGCTGAGGTGGGCACCCTGACCCAGCACCAGCAGCTGAGCCCCAGGGTCACATCACCCAGTGCTGGGCTGCGTCAGGGGGCAGCAGGACCCCAGCCCTCCCCGCAGAAGGCTCAGCTGCAGGGGCTGCCCGACGAGGGCTGCAGCCGTCCTTCTCCAACCCGAATATCCCGTGAGAGCACAGCTACGAAAGAGGGATTTTAAAGAACTACAGTAGCTAAAGTGTTTTCAAAACATACCTAAAGACCACCTAACCAGGAGGCACCGAGCACGGGAGCGAAGCCCACCCTGCCCCGCGCCCGGCTCTCCCCCTCCGGAGGGCTGCGGTAAGAAGCGTGTGAAGCAGTATTCATCCAGGGCTGGCCCTGAAGCCCATCATGCTTTAACAAACCCAGTATCCTGCTTTTTATGGCTTTTTAACAACAGAACTCCCCAGAACACACGCCTACGCCCCCCCCCACCCCGTCCCGAGCAGAATACAGAGCTAAAGCACGGTTTAGAGTTAAGGCTCGTCCAGATAAGACTGTAAGGCACATATTAGTACATTCATGTTACCGTTAAAAAGCCAGAGTATAAAAAGCCCCCCTGCCCCCGGCACACGAGGATACTGCGTGTGTAGCCCTGTTACCTTTGTTGAACGCAGATGGAAAGACAATTCAGAGCCTGGTTAAAATGAACACCTGTTTTAAACACTTCTCACAGCCGCCCAGGCCAGCGGAGCACTGTCCCGGCCACCGCGCCAGGGCACCGGCACTTCCCCGACACTCCGGGATTGAGACTGGTCCCTCACATGTGGCTCTCCTCCTCTTTGACACCATCCTCCGTGCTCTTCTGAGGCGAAGGAGCCACATCGTTGTTTGCCTCTTTCTGCTTCTCAGCCTCATCAATGTTGGTCTCCTCCTCCTTCCCTTCCTTCCTTGCCTTCTCCTCTGCCTTCTGCTCCTTTGCCACCAGGCGATAGTTGATGCCCATCCCGATGAAGAGGTAGATCCCAGAGATGATGAGGATGATCCCACAGGCCCAGTATGTGTACTTGTAGTCACCATACATGTCATTGAGTTTCCCTGAGGGACAGAGAGAGAACAGCTTAAGTGCGATACCCCCAAACCTGCTCCAGGTTGCAGACATGTTCTCAAGAGCAGCCCATCACCCTCAGCTTCAGGCCTTTATTCCTTCAGCCTCTGCTCCCTCCCCCTGTGCCAGGGTCTCAGCCTCCACTTCCTCAGCTCCCCCTCAGATATTGGGGTGGCCTCAGGGCCAGTGTCCACCCCCCTGACCCCTGCCCCACTGCTGCCGATCGCTCAGGGGGATCCACCACCACTCAGCAAGCCCAGGCAGAGCTTCACAGGCACAGGACACCCTACCTAGGAGAGGGGGTCCCAGAAGCACAGGGCAGCACTCCACAATGGTCACCAGGCCAACAGCGCTGGAGAATCGTTGCGCTCCCACCAGGTCCATCAGGGTCTCAAACAGGACCGAGCTCAGCCAGCCAAAGGCAAAGCCGAAGAAGCCAGCATAAATGCAGAAGCCAGCGTAGGTGGTGGACATGGGGGCCAAGAGGTGACACACCCCATTGTAAATCACAGAGATGGCAAAGAAATACTGGACTCTGGGTCTGATCCACTTAGTGTTTGCCACCAGTCCCATGGAAGGTCTGGCCACCATGTCTACAAAGGCCAGGATGGAGAGCAGGAATGCTGCAGACTCATTAGCAATCTTCTTGCTCTTTGCATAGTTGCTGAGAAATACCAAGGGAGTGAAGAGCCCAAAGAACATGATTACGTTGCCCGACAGATAGAGCAGGAAGCCCCTGTGTGTGAACAGCGACAGGTCCAAGAACTTGTTGATCGTCTGGAAAAGTGTGCTCTTCTGTTTCTTGGCCTTCCCACCAATGAGGTCTGTGCTGGTGTCACCATCATCCTTTTTCGCCGCCTTCCCAGCTTCCTGCAGCACCTCCTTATTGACCTCTTTCTTCATCGGATCTGGCTTGGGGCCAATGGGCCGCATCAGGGATCCAGCAACGCAGCAGTTCAGCAAGAGACCACCGAGGATGAGGAAGCTGCCACGCCAGCCAAATATGCCAAAGAAGACCTGGTTGATGGGTGCCAGGGTAGAGAGGAAGACAGGGCTGCCCGCCATTGCCAGCCCGTTAGCCAAGGGACGCCTCTTGAAGAAGTACTTGCCGATCATGGTTAAGGCTGGGTTCAAGTTAAACGCGAGTCCAAGGCCTGAAGGAGATACAAGGGGATCAAAATATTCCAGGTGAGGCTGGCCGGGGCTCTGAGCAACCTGCTCCAGTCAAAGATCTCCCTGCTCACTGCAGGGGCTTGGACAACATGAGCTTTAAAGGTCCCTTCCCACCCAAACCAGTCTATGATGCTATGACCACAGACATTCCCTAATAATTACTGGGTTTAAGGCGCTCTTCTTGCTGCCTCAGGAGAGTTCTTACCTCCACTGCAGCCCCATTAGGGCAGGGCCATCACTTACCCCCTACGACCCCAACGCAGAAGTAGAGCTCCTCCACCGTGTTGCAGAAGGAGGCTGCGATCAACCCACACCCAGAGAGGCACCCACCAATGATCATGATGGGCCGGCTGCCATATTTGTTCACCAGGATGCTGCTGATGGGACCTGGAAGAGTCAAAGGAGATACACCGAGATGAGTTATCCTTGCACGAGAGAAGACGCACACAAGCACCTTGGATGTTTATTGCCACAGGCTTCTGGCTTTTGCACAGTGACACTTGGCCCAGCGAGGGAACTGGGGTAGGGGGGAAGGACTGGAGGTGTGTAGGCAGCGGGAGGTAACAGATAAGAGACTGACACTTAATGACAGCACAAAGCTGAGACCTCTCTGAGCAAGCCACCTCCTGTGGGCTGAACCAGGAGCTGCCTGGGCACCAGCTGGCCCCTGGGACGGGGCTTGGGATGGGGTGAAGCCACCTGCCCCCACAGTGCTGTGCTCCTGGGGCTCTGCCCTGCCCATGGCCACTCGTCCACCATGGGCTGGGGGCTCAGCAGTAAAGCAAGTGCACAGCAGCTGTGTCTCCAGCAAGAGGTTTCCAATCAAGACCAGACAAAGCTGTGAAGAACAGCTTCAATTGGTGCAGGTGAAGCTCCCTGAGGGCTTGCTGGAGGAGCAGTGCCCAGTGCGATCCCAGGAGAAGGGGAGCTTCTGTCATCACTGCTGCACCCGAGGCAGGAAGAGCCCAATTGCTCTGCACACCCACCTTTCAAGTGCTTCATTATCAGGAGCTCTAATCCAAAGCAAACAGTGATTAGATACTGTGAAGCATGCTCTACAGATACTAAAATGTATTTAAATAAACTGAATGAACATCCATTGAATATTAACAGACCTAGTTTTGCCATTAACAGATAGCAAGGTTGTCAACATGTTATTCATGGTCCTCAGACTCCACTTGACCTTTCTGCCCAGTTTAAACAAAGGCTGGAGGTGGTCACAGAAGCCCTGCTGCAGCAGAAGCCGCCCCAGCCCTGCAGCCCCGCTCTCGGCAGCCAGCGAGGTGCCCCCTGCGTGCCCATGCCAGCAGCTCCAGCCCGATGCCAGCAGCAGTCAGGAAGGGGCCATGTCCCCAGTCCCACGAGAGGCAGCAGCAGGTCTCAGGGGCTGTCACACCACCCCAAGCCCCACACGCTTCCCCACAGAGCATTCAGCACTTTGCAAAACCTGTACCTTGAACTCGCCAAATGGCCCAGGACAGAGTCTAAAGGCAGCGGTGGCCTTTCCTCCAGGGAATCCAACCTGGAGCAGCAGGCTCCAAGGGCAGCTCGCAGGAAGTCACCCAGATGGGCAATGGTGGCGGTTGCTCCACACGCTTTTTTTAAAAAAGAAATTCACACCCACTCCCACCTTATAGATTTGCACAAAGCATTTCTGACCAAACATCAGCTCATCTGCCCTGATTATTCATGCTGTGAAAAAAGTCTTAAGTAACGGAACCAGAGTCCTCGCTAATCCTAGTGTGGAGCTGAGAAAGGGGCATTTGAGACCATCGCAGTCACGTACCTCATGGTGACTGCACGGGGCAGCTGCCCGGGGCTGCAGGACACGCTGCTCCACCACCCCCAGCCCTGCCCGGCACTGGAGCTGCCCCAGCTCTGCCAGATACCAGCAGCCCAGGAGGCTTTGCCAGAGCATGAGCTACTTTCGCTTGAGGAAGGTGCCTCAGGGCACAGGGAGAACAGGATGCATGCTGTGACCACTCCAGCAGAACTGGGATCCTGCAAAGGGTCTGTGCTCAGGCTGCAGGAGCTCTGGAGCAGGGCAGCAGCACCTCCCTGTGCTCTGGCAGCTGGGGACACCCCTGGGCAGCTCTGGGGTACCTCCAGCATCCCTGCCTTGTGGGCAAGCAGTTCAAGACCAGCGAGCTGCTGGGATTTAACAGCAATAGTTTGAGGGAGTGGGAGAATGTCAGCACAGAGGGAGGGGTCAGGGAGACAACACCAGGACTGGAGCAGAGAGATCCTGTCCCAGCTGCTGGGCAGCTCCAGGCACTGCCACCCCCACGGCACCCAGAGGGACCAGCTCTGAGCTATTAGGAGAGGAGGAATGGCCCAGATTGAGTCTCATTAAGGCGGTTACACAGTTTACAAGCTTGTTATAACATCGGAGCAGGGAAATGTGCTGGTCGCTTCGCTAGCTGAGCGAGGACAAAGCAGAGCCTGTTCCCCAAAGGAAAAGCCTCGTGCTCCGCCGGGCGCTGACGTCAGCTCCTTTCCATGCACAAATGCAAGGAGGCTGCGGGCGGTTTGCCAGCCGGGGATGGCAGCGGGACAAGCTCCGAGCTGCTCTGAAGTGGACAGAGCAGCAGGCTCCCCACCAGAGCTTCTTTCAGCCGAGCGGCCCCGTGCAAAGCTGCGTGTGCAGGGGTACGAGACACCGGCGAGGCGAGGCCCGGGAGCGCTCTGCCTGCTCCTCGCGGGTGGAAGAAAGCACAAAGCGCGTGGCTCGGGGATTAAAAGACTGCAAGAAGCAGTTTCTGAGGGATGGGGGAGGGAAGCTGCTTCAGTTTAAGCAGTTTGGTTTTATTCTGCTCGTGTCTCTGAACTTCCCGCACACATCACCACTCTCCAGCAGCACAAGCTGCCCGCGGTGCCGCTCGGCACTGGTGAGGAAAAGCAGGAGCTGACCAGAAACTAGGCACAGATCCCCAGATACAGCCACTGCTTGCTGGATTAAAAAAAATATATAAAAGAAATATTGATGTCTTATCTAAAAGAAAGGGGCCCCCCTGCGCCGGGCAGGGACTGCCCTGGCCTTCGAGCGGGCGCTGGGAGCGGACAGAGCGTCCGCAGCACGCTGTAACAAGGACAAGGGCACAATTACACAAGTTGTAATTCCCCGGAAAGATTTTACTTACAGCTTTGCAGAGGACAGATTAACCCAGTTTTTGCATTCTGGGCATTAAATAGAACTTTTCGAGCAACCTCCTTCAAGCAAACTCGCCGAGGAAAGTTTTGCTCTCGTGTAAGGAGAGAATTCCAACTCCTTGCAAAGTTTTGGTTGTTGTCACTAGAGCAAGGTGCGAATCCTCAGACCCAAGAGGGACAGATCCTTACTGCAACACACCAGCATGTGTACTGCTGCCTCCAGTCCACTTACCCCCTGCATACATAACAGCCAGCATGATGGAGGAGATCCATGAGACCTTGCTGCTGGATGCGTTGAAGATGACCTCAATCTCTTTGAAGAACACTGTGATGGATTTGGGGAAGGCATAGGAAAATCCAATAGAGATGAAGGCTCCGATGACCACGGCCCATCCCCATCCTCCTTCAGGAGGAGTGTATCCCACAGGGCCTCCAACGGCCGGTGGCATCTTGAACCAAGCTGGCGGTGACTCAGTTGGGGTTCAAAGACCTGCAAAGTACAAAGTATTGCCTCAGTTGAAAGCAGACAGCTGCATGCCCACTCCTTGGCATGCAACAGCACAGCTCAAGCCTGCGTGCAAGGCTGGCATGGCACCAGTGCCCCAGACCACCTCCGGGAGAGCTGATCTGAGAGACGAGTGCCTGGGGCTCACCAGCATGCCAGCCTTGTAAGGGTGTCCCAAAACACATGCTCAGATTGCAGCTCGCCTTTAAGCGCTCTGGCAGCAGGTATTTACAAGCAACACATTTCAGACATGTCACCGGGTCCTAAGCTGACAAGGGCAGGCAGTGTCCTTGCCAGCCACAGCACAGGGGTGAAGCGAGCAGGGCCACCAGAACATGGGGCTGGACCTGTGGAGGGCTGAGCAGGGCAGTGGCCAGTCTGGTTGGGGCTCACCAGCCTGGGATAGAGCCTCTGGAGCTTCTCCAGGACCGTGACCCCAGTACACCAGGAAGTCTCAGGAAGCCCCAGGCCACCCAGAACAGGAACAGGGCACATAGGCTGTGGAACACAGACACACCAGGGGACATCAGTCCACGCAGGAGCCCAGAAACCTCCATTTCCACAAGGAAAGAGCAAGCAGGTGTCATAGCACACCCACCAGTCCTAAAGGTCAAGGCTTTGGCTAAACTTACCCTGAGCAGTGACCAGGGAGGGGAGGTGGGTCCAGCTGGAGCAGCCCTGGCAGAGCCCAGCTCCCCAGGGGCTTGGCCCCAGCCAGGCACCCCCAACCCAGTCGCAGCAAAACCCTCCCCTACAAAAAGGCTATGGCAGGTTTCACAAAAGCACTCAAGTGTAAAAACAATTCACCTTAAACATTCAAACCCAAAAGGAATTAGAAAACAAATAAATGGGGAAATGTCATCCAGGCTTGCCGAGGTGTGGGATCCCCCCAGAGAGGCTGAGCAGGGAGAGGCCGATTTGGAGCAATTCAGAGACTGGCAGGAGATCAGACTGCTCGGGCATTCTCTGCGCTGCAGCTGCTGCACAGCTGGATCCCACCCCGGAGATGCGGGTACCCAAAGAAGGCTGCTTCAGGCAGCAGAGCAGCACAAGCTGTCCCAGGGAGGAACCACAACCAGAGCAGCTGCTCACCAACACGGGTTACAGTATGCAAAGCAACAGGAATCACTGCAGTCCCCAGAACCCCCATGTGCCCCCACGGGTTTCAGAAGACATTTTCTGACACCTGGTGGCCTCCTGGCCTTGCAGCCAGAGAGCCCCCTGCCCATATCAAGCACCATCAGCCAAGGCAGGACATGGGGCTCCTTCACCAGAGCTCTGCAGTTCTCTGCAGCTCGGGTTTCCAACCTTGAGGAAAAGGCCACCTTCAAGCAGGAGCTTTCTCCAGAGCCCCCTCGGGCCACACCAGCCACAGTGACACCACCACAGGCGTGTGCTGGCTCGGAAAGGTGCAGCCTATTTATAGCCACATCTGTTCAGACCCATGCCAATGACTATCTCATCCACAGCTGCTGACGTGCCAGCATCTACCTGGCACGTCCCTCATGCCCTCAGCACCACACTGCCATGGGTGCCCGCCTTGGTTTCGCTCACTCCGTGTCACTCCGGCGCGTGTCCGAGGCTGGGACCCAGGTGTCCTGGTCAAAGCACAGCCCCAGGCCATGGGCAGCCCCCGCGCCCACCCGGCACCGGAGCCGCCAGCGGCCAAGTTACCTGATACAGCATCGGGTTTGCCAGAGCCACCCGACACCCGGACGCACTCAGGTGATGCCTCCGACCCACGCGGGGCAGGAGGAAGCAGAGCCCAGGAGGCTGGTTCCTGTAAGCCGCCAAGACTGCTTTAGCCCGACCCAGACACCGATTTTCTCGCTGGCAGGGCATTCTCCTGCACCCCGGCCAGGGTGACACATGACCATCACGAGCAGATCCGAGCCACCCCAAGCTCCAACAAAGGAATCATTGACAAGACGCTGCTCCGAGCACGTCCGCGGCTGAGCTATGCCCAGGAGCCAGCGGAGGCAACTGCCCCACTCGGACCCTCGGGGACAGCAGTGGCACTGAGCGGTCCTTCAACACTGTCCCGAGCCAACCCCGGCAGAGCTCAGAGCCAGCATGGACCCGTGGGCACCAGCAGCTGGGGGGGAAAGCGCCAGGCTCTGCAGGGGTTCACCAGGTACCCTTGGCCTCTCGGTGTGGGGAGCAGCCCACCCACCCTTTGAAAAGCTGCTGTGAACACTTTTGCTTAGCATCCCCTCCCTGCACACCAGAGTTTCCAGCCACCTCTTGCTTTGAGTCGTACCAGGCTCACAGCATTCCGTGAGCTTTAAAGCATCATCCAACGACACTGATTTGTCTGAAACGTTTTAAAAAGATGAGGCTACCGGGTGCTGGCAATAAAAACTGCCAGCAAGGAATACAATCTACTTGTTAGCACTAATTAAAACTACAGGCAATAAAAGCTATCCAAAGCAAAAGCTGGCGGGTGCCAACGAAGTGTTGGGGATTTTTAAACACGCAGGTTTAATTCTTCCACCGCTCCCGAGGAGCTCGGCTGCACTGAAATGATTGCGGGCTGGTTCATCTCCGAGTTCTTTCCCTGCAAGCAGCGTTCCTCCTCCTGCGGGTGCCCAGGTGGCCCCTCTATAAAACACAAGACTTTTGGCGGGTTAGACATGACCTCTCTTGCATTGCTGAGGCACAGTGAAAAACCTTGAATGTCTGAGACCGTGAAGCAAGATTCCCAGAGCCTGACGCCAGAGGGTTTACAGGATGAGCTCTGCATGCCGCAACATTTTTCCCTGACTCATTGAGAATCCTTATTAAGAAAGACCAGCTTTATAAAGCTCTTCAACTGCATTAAAGCTTCTTGCTGATTTCCTCCTTGCCTCCGCACAGAAGTAGTTTCAAACGAAAGAGGAAAAAAAAGGCACATGTAAAGCAGCCAGCTCCATTGGAAAGCTTCCCTTCCCTTTGCAAAAGGAAAGAAAAACACCCAGAACATAGTTATGACATTTACAGCCGTGTTTTGGAAGAGCTGCAACGTGTAAGGCGTGTTTGGAAATCAAATTCACAGCTGCCAGGCAGCCAGCTACAGTTTGCCCTATTAGGAAATAAAATAAGCATATTTGCAGTAATTAAGCCTGATGAGACCAAGTAATGACTGGGAGTATCACATCTGCTCCCCGTAAACGTCCTGACTAATCCACGGGAACGAGCAGCCTACAGCAACGGCGAGAGCAGGGACGGAGGCTTCTCGGGCACGGACGGCATCATCTCAGAACAGCCCCTGCCAAGGCTAAACCCCCTCCACCTCCCGGGTCCCACACACAGGCGCTCTTATCCCTTCTCCAGAGGGGCCTGGAACAGGAAGATTTCAAGACTTTTAGTTACATAACACGGCAAATTGCTGCGCTTCTAAGAGCCCCGGATTGGCAGGGCTCCAGAGCAGAAAGACAGAGGCCCACATTTAGAAAGTGCTGCAAATGCCACAAAATACTTCTGGGGCAAACCCGTTATGAAGGCGTCCTCGCACCACTCCTCTTCGGGGTCAGAGGAAGAGGGACGTCCCCCACCCACGCAGGGGGCCGTGCCCGGGCACCACACACCACGGCCTCCCGGCGACATCCCTCCAGCTCAGGATGTATGCTGGGCGGCATCTGCTGCCACGCGAGCTCGCAGGGCCCTTCCCGTGGAGCAGGGCACCGCGGCGGCGGGCACAGGAGGGCAGGCAGCAGAGCAGCTCCTGCACCCACAGCTCATCACCCGAGGGCCAGCGCAGGCTCAGCCTCAGCGGCTGTGAAGTCCATGGTGGTGTGTCCCAGCACTGCCTCTGCTCCGGACCATCTGCTGCTCCCACTCTCTCCTGGCTCCACAGCAATGCCTGGAGCAGGATCCCGGCAGCACCAAGATCCACAGGGATGTCCCTGCTCCGCAACAGCCATTTGGGCTCCTCGTGCCTTTGGCAGCTGGATCCAGCCTTTGGCCAGTGAACGCCAGCACTGAGACGCCCAGGCCAGGCAGGACGGGCGCAAGGCTGCCCGTTGGCAGCAGCACCAGACCCTGCTCCCCGAGGGGCTCCTGCCTCGAGCCCCTGGCAAAGCGGAGGGATGCGGGAGGGGGATGCTGCTCCCCAGAGCCTGGTGAGCCCATTCTCACCAGCCCTGTCCAAAAGCATTGTCTGAACAAGAGCCTGAAATACACGCACCCCTCCCCAGCCTCCCAACCTCAGCTCCCAGCGATGGGCTCTTTCAGTCCCCAGCATGCGAGGGGGACAGCACAGGGCCATGAACACCCCGTGGGACATCTGTCCACGTGGGGACCCAGCAGACCCCAAACATCCCTTCTGGCCCCTGCAGCTACACCGAGATCTCACACATACTGCCGGAGGTGCTGGCGATCACGAGCTGTTTACAGCCAACAATGCCTCCTAGCTTCAAATTTGGCCTTTTTCTGGCCAGAAGCAAGATGAAATAGAGAATGTTATGAGCTAATGAGACACCACTTTCACCAGTTTTAAGCAGGTTTATGGCATTAAGCATGGAGCCATAATTCCAGCAGGCACCCATAGCCAGGGTTTAACCTGGCAGCACACGGCCTACGTGACTCCCCAGGGCTTGCAAGGGCTCTGCACCAAGACAATAGTCGATTGAGGTCCTGATCAGCCACAGCGTTTGCTCACAGGGTGAGGCGAGGTCAGCAGCATGGGCAGGGTTTGCTGCAGGCTGGCAGCCCGCACGGGCAAGCTCAAGGTTTTTGCCAGCAGCATCTCAGCCCGCTCAGCGTCTTCCCCTCCAGGGATGGCCAGCGCACCCTCGGACATGCCCCGGTCTGCCGGCCCGGTGAGCTAACCCGGGCACGCAGACAGGCAGACGCCACGGGGCACGGCATCACCGGCTGCCCTCCTCCCGCTGCAAGCCCCAGCCTGCAGAGACACAGAGCAGCCCACTCACCCTGGCACCCGGTGCTCCCGGGCACGGCTGGACATTTGCCACAGGGCTCTCCGGTGGATACAGCCCCCAGACACCACCGGAGGCTGCCAGAGCATCCAAGGTGCAGCCGGGCTGAGACAGGCTGTGAGCCACCACAAAGCGGGACATGGGGATGGTTTGTCAGGAGCTTTGGCAAGGAACAACCAACCACACAGAAGGATGGGCAGCTGTTCCTACCTACCAGACCAGATGAGCTCTCATCCCAGGCTGCCATGGCCGGTTATTAGCATTGGTGGTGCTCAGCCTGCCTGAGCAAGGACCAAGCATCTTACTGGTACAAGAAAGTGCAAAGTCTATCTTAAACTACAAAAAAGACCAAGGCAGAAAGCCTAGCTTATTTCTATACCAGAGCCCGCTGACGCAAAGCCCTGTGGGTGGACCTAGAGGGGTTTGCAGGCGGGTTACAAGAACATTATGTGGAGCAGCTCTTCGGGGCTCACATCAGCTCCATCTCCAGGCGCAGCACCCGGAGCCCCCGCTCTCACCAGCCCCACGGGAGGATGGCAGCAGGGCTGGCAGCTACCCACCCCACATTCCTCACTAGTCTCACTTGCCCGCACATCACCCCAGGGAGCTGCAGGGGTGCAGAAAGGCTTAGACCTGAGGAGGAGTTTCATTCCTGGGACGCACCCAAAAGGCACAAGCTTAAAAAGCGCAGCCCTTTACAGAACAACCTGCCCTCCAGCTCAGAGGCTCTGGAGACGGAGCAAAGGCACTGCAGGTGATGCAGCCCCAGACTCCGCTCGTGCCCCCACCCCAAGGGGAAGGGACCTGCAGCCCCCCTGGCCAGGCGAGCCCCGAGCACAAGCTGTGCTCTGCCAGGGCACAGAGCTGATCCTCCCTGCACCAGCAGCACTCAGGAACACTCCCAGGACATCCCGTGCCAGCCAGGAAATCCTCAGAATGAGAAAAATGTGGTACCAAATAGCACCGGCATTCTTTCATGAGACACCTGCTCCGTGGGCCAGGGGTTTCACGGCACAGCGCAGGAGCATGAGGCTGCAAAACCCCAGCAAGTCTGTCACCACAGCCAAACCATAACTGCCGCTCTCCTCCCTCAGAGCAAGGGTCTGAGCTGCCTTTGCTCCCAGCCACCACCATATTCTCACTCTGTCAGAGCCCTCAAACCACGGCCGGGGCAGTGCAGGGATGGAGATGGCAGACTCACCTAGCAGCGCTCCGGTGACCGCAGTTTCAGGAATTCGTCACAGCTCCACACAAATTGTCTTTGGCTCCAGCACAACTACACTGCAGCAGCTCTAAGGGCACATTTGACAGTGAGTCATCAGACAGCACTGGTGAGAGGCTCCTACCTTCTTAAAGTCACTGTTATAGGCTGATTCCACAGCAGGAAAAGGAAAAGCCATAAAAGTGCAACAATGAGATTAAAACTACAGCGCTTAATGAGATGCAACTCACCTCCCTCAGCCTACGTGCAGCTTTTCAACTCCTCATAAAGGATATATGAAATACTAGCGTGCAAGTCACTGGGTATTTTCCACCTAAGCTGCCAGATAAACCAGGCCAATTGTGTGAGATGGGAGCCCACAGAAAGCACACGCAGCCACTTGCACCTTTTCCAAGGATTATCTCCTGGAAGGGGATGGAGCTTCACAGGTTCCACTGGGCCAGGACCAAACACAGACACCCCCTGACTTTGGGGCACGTAGACTTGCGGTACAACATCAAAACACTTGTTTGCAATGAAGAGATCCACCACCCCAGTGACTGATCAAAGACTGGGAAAGCCCCTTCTCAAAAAGCCACTGAACAGGAGCTCGGGGGCGTCTCCACGTCCCCCCCGCACACACCAGCTGTTCCATGCACTGGCCCAGTTCTCAGCTCTGCTCCTTTCCTTCTAGACACAGCCAAGAAAGCCTCAGAGCAAAGACACCCAGGAGAACCAGCCAGCACTAAATTACCTCGCTTAGCATGAGAATAGGATGCCCGAGCCCCACAAAAAAGGCTTAAGGCTCACAGAAAAGCTCAAAACCCCTATCACCACATTTCAGGTTTCCTGCGATGCAATTGGAAAAAAACAACCCCTTTTTTCCCCGGGAGAAGCTCAAGCCGAGCCCGCGGGCCGCCCTTGTGCGGGGCCTGAGCCCGGGGGTCCGGGCAGCCCCCGGCTCTGATGCCCCGGGGAGGGACACGGACCCCTCCCGCTGCGGGTACAAGCTACCCACGCTCTCCTTCTGACGCTCCTGCCCATTCCCTCTTCCCAAGCCA